>VZRO01005464.1:634003-653666 GCA_013397915.1 Daphoenositta chrysoptera
AAAAGGGGGAGATCCCAGGTGGTTGCTGGGTTGGGCCTCTTACCGACAAAAGGATATTCATTTGGTTGTAGAGGGATCCCCACCAGACACATGGACATCGGATTTTCCACTCCGTGCATTGAGAGGCATAACCCATACTGTTTGAGTGCTTTGGCCAGGGTGGTCCATACATTGGTCTTTGGCTGAAGGACAATCCATGCCAGGGCAGTTGACATTGCCACTGCATAGAGAGACTCATTCAGCAAACAGAAGACCAGTTATTTAAAAAACATATGAGAAAACCTCTCCTTGTCTATCTCTGTCTTGTCTTATGTAGATTGTCTTTTTATGTGCTTTGATTTTCTCTTCTGCAGTTGCTAAAGTGCAGTTCTGAAGAGCTATAGGGTTGCTAAGGAAACTTCCCAGTCTGACCATTCAAGAGACTCTCTGTCAGTCCCACTCCCAAGGCCAGAAAATTTCACTGCTGGGGCTGAAATTCTTCCCAGTGGGTGGCTCCAATGCCCCCCTTGGCTCTCCACACCCCTCACTCTCACACAGTCAGGCCAGGTTTCCTTACCAGATCGACCCCATATTTCCCATGTCAGAGACTCAAATGCCTCATTTCATAAAGCAATTTATTCACGTTGCAGTAACACAGAAACAGCCACAGCTGGTGCCTCTGAGGAGGGATCCCTAGCAGAGAAACCCCTGGGCTGTTATAGCCTCAAGTCTAACCACTCCCAAATCTCCTTCTTCCTCTGAGTCTTCACTCCTGCTGTGTCCCTCAGCGTCCATTCACCTGGCTGGCACCACCCTCTTCGTGCCCTTTGTTAACCAAAGGGTTGGCAGCTCACAGCCTCTTGTTGCTCCCACCCAGAGCTCAATCTGCATCTCAAAGTGCAGTTTGGAAACTGAGCTACCTGCTCCAGGTGTATTCCTCAGCAGTGTTTTCTTGAATAAAAATTTCTCATGCTAGCCAACCCAAGGAATTGATTATTAGGATAAAGTTGAAATGTATATTATGCCAGAATGGTAATATTACTTCTTAATAAATAACTTTATTATGACGCTTGAATCCCAAGCAAAAAATTGGACAGGAAAATAGTTTCCTCATACTTTCAAACCTCTACACTGGAACTGTTCCTGAAATCAAGTAGTAGCAAACTCAGGTGGCTAGAAAATTAGTTTCCATGACCACCAAGGAAGAGTGGTGACACCCAGTCCTGGACCACAAGAGAAAAACAAACAAAGAAGTGATCAGGGTATGTCCCGAGACTTTGGCCAGAAAGAAACGTTACACAGAAGACAAACCTCTTTTACAAGGCAAAGATATAAAGACATTCCAACAAAGATTGTTCACTGAAAGTGACTGGTCCCATGTCCCTAACATTTATAAAGCAATATCCATTGAATTCTACACAAAGATAATCCAAAATATCTCCAATACAGAAAGGAACGATTTTAAAGCAAAATTTGGATAGAAATGAGAGGGTTTTTTAACAGAAAAGTGATAAGTAAAATATGTTTCTCCAGTTCAAGGATCACTGAAAATATGTTGCCTCCTTCTTGATTTAGGATGAGGTGAATTCTGACAGTATTCCTCACATCTTTAGTCAATCTGCTTTTTTTTTAAGGAAGTCACTCCATTACAGCTCCAGTCAAAAACAATTTTCAATGTTTTTGTTTTTCAGAATAAAATCAATGACTGTGAAAATCAACTTGCCCTTGTATCCTTTTCATATGTTTAATTAGGCTCCTTGAAAGACCTGAGCTAAAGCTGATTGCTTTTAACTGCATTTTAAGACATAACTATTAAAAGTATTTTTCTTAAGTTATATGTATTTTAATAGAAGATAAATCAAAACTGTCATTACCAAACACAGTGACACAAATGTGTTTTGCAATACAGTCAATGATTTTGGTGATTTTTTTCATACCAGCTTGTAGCATCATTTTTATAACAAAAATACAACATAAAGGAAAAAAGGCGGTGGAGAAAGAGCTCAAACTTCTTTAATGTAATCGGGAAAATGAATTTTTGATTTTGTTTCAGATTCCCTATAAAACATTGGCTGTTTCAGTACTTCTAAGATAGTGGTCAGCAGAAGGATGTTGACAGGACCTCAAATGGGTACATTTGAACACTTGTATCTCACATATAAACATTATTGTAGCATTATTAGTGTGAAGATGCCTATTGGACCACCCCTGACAAATGAAGTGTAAAGAGACATCCTAATTTGCAATGAGTAGGGGGAGACCTTGGGGAGAGAAGGAAGAGACACAGCACACCAGGTTGGGCAGTGCCTGAAACCCTGCCAGTGCCATCACCTCCTCCCCCTGCCCCAGGCAGAGCCCTCTCCCGTGGGATGGGTGCTGCAGGCAGCCAGAGCCCCACTGTTTGTAGCTGTCCCTGAATAATCTCTGGTCTCGTGCTTTATCTCTTGTACTCCTGGTATTGATTCTGCACACATACTTCACTAACTCTCAATTAATAAAGTGCCATTACTAAATCAATAAACTGTTTCAGTCCTGATTTTGTTTCAACTAAGTAAATGGAGCAGTTTATCTCCCAGAGCACTTAGTTGTTTCGTTTTGATTTGTGCTTTTCCTATTACGTCCAGGAATTCCAATCAGAGATACCATTTGGCTAGACATTTAAAAAAGTAGTGGAACAAACATTATCACTTTTCAAGTGTTTAAGAGTTTCAGGATTTCTTAAATGGCTTTGTAATTTCCAAAATACTTCTTTCTTAACATTAATGGGATCAGCATATGCAAAAACCAGAAAACTTTCTTCTCTATGCTCATTTGATGCTATTCAGATCATTAACTATGCTTTATCTTATTTCCCATTTTTCAGCAGAGTTTATCAATATTTTAAGCATATTAGAATTTCATAAATATTTTTCACAATAGTTCCTACATAAAATTTAAATTCTTTATTAACTTGATTGAAACTCAGTAAACACCTCAGAACATAGCTTAACTTTAATGTTGCATTTAAACTTATATCGAATGCATTTCCTTAAGTCTGCATTATCAATGATTATTCTAAGCTTTTTAATTGAGAAAGTAAGTTTAATCAAGAGACTAGCCTAGCCAAGACTTGCTCACAAATGCTTAAGAGTAAGCTGCATGACTGTAGGTTCATTCTACAGAGGAGTATTTTTGTTTAACAGAGTGGTAATGGGGGAAAACATACTTTTACACATTTCCTTGGAGAACAACTTGTACCCATGGCAAGGTATGCTATTGCTTGACATAATGTAATTTTCTATTTCTTTTTCTATCTGTGTGTTTGCAATAAGAAGGCTTGATCGAAATAATTCCATTTTACTTGACATATTAAAAACACAGAGCTGATATAATGCCTACCTCCAGGAGTCTGTCTAAGCAGTCTCAGGTCTAAGCAGTCAATGTCTTTAAGAAACAAACACTTAAATCTATTATTCTGAATCATAATTCAGAATTATATCAACCTACTGCACATTCATTATTTTATTATCAGTGGATATGCCTTGAACTCCTTTCATCCCAAATCAGGAAAATTAAAACTAAGAAAATTTAATTACATGCAATAATAGTCAAACTGTATTATTTATAATTCAATTATTGCTTCAAAGGCTTGAATAACAAGCATTCATCCACTAATCTGGACATCTCTCCTATAAATTACACATCACAGCATGCAACAGTTGATCTAAAATACATGTGTCTTTTCTAACACCTTCCTGTCTTGATTTTATGCCCATGAAATTGTAGTGCTCACCACTTCCTAGAAAATTATAACACCTGTCCTCCAGGTTACAAACACTGAAGAGCAATGATGTAAGAAGCAAACCTAGTCTCAGTTTCTCAGCATTTAGTTAATTCTTAGTCCTTTTGTTCATATGTGTTTCTATGAACTGAAATCTAAAAACTCACATTTTTATGTGCTTTTTTATCAGCTTCCTCTCTATATTTGATTTCATAAGGATTTGTTACACCTGCCTCAAAACAAGAAAAGAATACTCAGGTAGCAAAGCCAGAGTTTGGTCCGTGATCGTGGAAGTTATATAAGGTATTTGCCATAGTAACACCACAGCTTCACATCCCACCACACTCCCAGTCCCAGCCACAGATTTTCACATCCCTTCACTAGGCCCTCCAATATACACATAGTTGCATAATAAAAATTATATGGATTCAATATTCTTGTCTTCTAGTTGCTTTGCTAAAATTATTTTCACACTAGGACCCTCATTCTGAAGTTATGAGGATGGGGTTGACCATGCATTTCTTCCCAAACCTTCAAATTCAGGAGAAGGGGAAAAATATTATTATTACCATATCTCCTCCACAGTGAATGTAGAGTTTTGTCGATGTAATATAATCATGCTGCCCTGGAAATCAAGATTTAGACTTGACAGATGTTTCATGATCTGTTTTTTCACAGTTGAAGCAATAAAATATTTTAAAAATCAATTAAATCTCAATACTAACCACAGCCCCATCAACCACAGTCATATTAAACAAAGATGTGGAAAAAAAAAATCCTCCAGAAACACAAAAGAAAATATAATAATAATAAAAAAAATTCCATGGAATTCAGTTTTTCACAGTCATTCTAATAACATCTATTAAAAATTGCCTGAAAAAAACACCACAGATGTATAAACTCTCATTCTTTGAGAAATAAAATAAATCTCCAAAACAGTGTTTCTCAGAATATGAACACTGTATCTCTTTGATGTATGGGAGGAACTTTGTTAATGTACGAGGGGAGGGAGAGTTTATGTGGGTGCACGCTGGGTGACACAAAGAAAACTTCCAAGGCCAAAACTCTTCCTGCCTCTGCTGGACATAAATGTTGAATTATTCACTTATATACTGGCAAAATCTACCTAATATTCAGGTGCTGGCAGTGGGAGCAGCTGTGCCGTGTGTAACGAGTGTCTTGGGCTGCCCCACACAGGGAGCAGCTCTTTCCAGATGGCTGCAACCCACCCACCACAGGGCTCGGCTGAGCCACGCAGCCCAGAGGTGACACCTCCAGGAAAGGGTATTCAACATGCCACACAGGACAGAGTGACAAAGAAAAAAATTACTCTGTGTGGCAGGACATCCCCCCTCTCTCATGCCTGAGGCATTTGGAAGACTCAGGCCAGAATAAGCACAGCTGGGGGTCGGGGTGCCCAACGAGGGGCTAAAGGCCCCATCAGGGAGGCATTCCCCAGGCACCCGAGCTGTCTGAGAAAAGATAAAGCCCATCACAGAATCATCCCCCAGGTGCCTGAAAGTCTGAAAACCCAGCCCTGAATACACATCTTGGTAGAGGAGATGTGGAAAATAAATAAACATAAGTGACTGAAAGACATGGTTTTGTGTCTATAAAAGCCCACACAACTATCACAGAGGCAGAAGCTTCTTACACACCCCTTGGGATGTGTGAGGGGATTTCTCCCTAGAGCTTGATCAACTCTAGGCCTCTTCTTTCCTGGGAATTGAGTGAAAGGAACCTCGATGTGGACTCCATCAAAATTGGATGGTAAGAAACATTGAATCCTAAGTTATACAATCTCTTTGCTAGCTGTAATTTTATTGGTACCTTTAAACTCCACGTGTATCTTACCTTTAAACTCCGCGTGTATCTTACTAGTAGGCCCTTTGTTTTATCCCTGTGTAGTAATAGTCTGTTTTAAGCCTTGTCTGTCAGATTTTATGTCTATTAAATAAATAATTCATTTCATAATAGACCGAATCAGCCATTATTAAAGAACTTGTGGATAAGGTGGATTTTTAGGGTGCTGGTTACTTCAATACATCTCTTGCCTGCCACCATAGGCCTGGGCAAGGACAGGAGCTGAACTAAATTCACAAAGTCCATTCGTAACGCTCTGAGAAACACCCCTGCAGATATCCAGGCCAAAATAGAACGAGGGGAGGAGGTACTTTATGAGCAGTACAGAGATTACCTTGCTGACCATGGTGCAGGCAAGCTGTCCAGCAGCAGTCCATGTAGGATGTGGTGGAACAGAGATCCACCTGCAGCCTGTGGAGGACTCCATTTGGCAGCAAGTGGACATGTCCTAAAGGAAGCTGCAGCCTGTGGGAGGTCACACACGGAGCAGGTTCCTGACAGAGGCTGTGGCCTGTGGAGATGACCCACACTGGAGCAGTCTGTGGAGGTCTATACCCCATGGGAGGGACACCTCACTGCAGCAGGGGAAGAGGGTGAGGATCAGGAACAAGTGGCAGGGAGAAGCTGCTCTGGGCTGACCAGGAGCTCTATTCCCCTTACTTCTGCACTACTCAGGGACTGGAGGAACACGGGAGTCAGAAATAGAGGAGTGAGGTTGACCTTGGATGAACAGGGTTGAGAGGAAGCATTTCACAGGTTGACATTGTTTCTCACAATTCTACCTTGTTTTTAATTAACAATAAACTATGTGGGGGAATTTAGCAGTGAGCCATCCTTAACCAAACACATATTCTTATGTCTTTTGTCTGGATAAGGAAACAAAATACACTCGCACACCTGTGTTCTGTGTAGGTTTGGAAGCAGAAGCTGTCCTTTCACACAGATCCTCCGAGAATATGAAGAGAGATCTCTGTAAATTTCATCTTGCATTCAGCAGAAAAAAACCAGTTGGTATATTTTGCATTTTAAATGTTTTAATTGATAAACATTGGATTTTATCTCTGTTATCTAATCTATTAAAACTGTATATATTTTGTTTAACATGCACAGGCCATATATATATTTAATGGGATACAGAGCATCTTATGTCTGCATGAGTCTTATTCACATGTGAACTTTACAAGACAGAAGAAAGAAAATATCAACATAAGAAGATTGAAGAGGGAGCATGGATCTGGTTTAAGAGATGAAAACAAGCAATGTGACTGTACCTCCATGAGCAAACAGTGGATTCAGAAGCTCGGAAAGAGCTGAAAACTTTTCTACTGCACCATGGTTATCTCAGAACAACAGAAAATTTCCACCTCAACAGAAAAATGAAGCAAATGCCTGTATAATTTTATTTACTTCACAATATTTAGTATAATATTCTGGACAATATATGTGATGAATAACATAATGGTTTCAAGTTAATGTTGCGAAACATTGTGAATCAGCTTCCAAGGCACTGAGGCAGAAGGTGTATTTCTGTTAACAGCAGAAATGGGTATTAACTGAAGACGAATAAAGGGAAGGATTCATTTGAAACCAAAATGATAAACCAAAATCAATAGTAAAATGTATTCACATATTTTTCTTATTGTGTATTGATTATAAAATTTAAGCTCTTGCTGCTCAACACAAATTTACTTCCATTTAGAAATGTAAAATAAATACAGCAAATAAGGGTATTGAAAAGAAAATTTTCAGTGATAAGTGTGTCTCTTACATAGTTTTTTTCAAAAGAGTTTGTTTGACCAGCTGCACACTGGATTACAAAATCTGAAATAAAAGCTGAGCAAATCATACACAGATATACAAGAAAATAAAAACTGAAAAAAAACTGTGAGACAGAGTAACTGCATATTGAAGGATACAGTTTGAATCCCTGGATGACACTGCAGATAAATATGTACCCATGCAATGGATTTATCTCCTCTGTCTAAATAATCATAACTAATTTTTCTCAATTCACTTTCCAGAAAAGCTGATACAGAACATTTTCTAGACTTTTTCAGTCTTTCAGATAACTGGTACTATTAAGTGTGGTTTAAATTTAAGATGATTTTTTTTTTGTGATATTTGAGCCAGTGGCACTGTAGAGATTTCACAACACTCTAATAAAAGCAATGAACTGTAGAAAGCACAAAACTGCTTTATAGATCACTTACTTGGTAAAATATTTCAGGTTTTTAATTATCGTAATTACATAGATTGTAAAACAAATATGGGCTAAAATAAGCTGTCTAGAATGAAACCTAAGACCATGATTCATATCATATTTTATGGACAGGGAATAAATCTCTAAGGCATTTATCGTAAGATACCTTTACAGTAAATAGAAAGGAAGACAAGCATGCATAAAGCCAGCTTTAAATGTCTTGTTCACACTTAACTGTTTACCCAACTTTTAGATGCCCGAGTTAGACGGGATAAAGCCTATCAAGAATGAGTTCAAAGAATATACTCTAAAAATTAGGAATTCAGAATAAGACAGAGCTTAAAATAATGCAAAATTAGGTGGGAAAGAATATGAAATATTAAACAAATGGTGCTAAACAGTAGAAACCAGTCACTAGGAAGAAGTAATACAAATAGACTGAATCAGTGATGGGATTACAGTACAGAATTTCTTTCATCAAAAGGCAATAACATCATTCACAGTAGGATAATGATGCTCGAAACTGGAAATTAAACACTAATGGCCTGCATACCTAATCTTTGACCTCTCCTGCCATGCAAGCCAAAGCTCATATTTATCTACTCTATTACCATGTGTATTCTGTGGTCAGAGAGACATTGCTTTGATATTGTACAGTGCAGCATAAGCTTTCATCTGTTCTGTATAATCACAGAGCTCTCACTAATGATGTATTTACATAAAACATATTTCTAGCCTAATTTCAATAGTGAAGTCAAGGAAAACTCTCAGAGATCCCATGCAAAACCTTAGAAGTTATTTTTGCTGATGATGGTAATGAATGTTTCATAATACAAATCTTGGATATTTTTGATTGTCTGGCTTTCCAAAATTGAAATGAATATGTATATGCATCTCTATTTCATGCTGTGCTGTTCTTAGCCTAATTGCATCCCTACTTTGACTTGACTTCTGTTTCTGAAGCACTTAATGATATATGTATATATGTGTATATATATATATATATATAATACAAAATATTTTAGATAAACAGACTTCTAAGAGAAAAATATACTTGGTCCTTTACTACTCACAGTTAAGAAAAATACCAGCAAATACAATCATAGAACCTGAAAAATGTTAATGGCCTGCATCAAACAAAATATGAGCATTAAATCATGGGTATATAAAAACAAATATAAAGTTGATTTTGTACAGATTTCTAAATTTTGCTATTTGTTTTAAAATGATTAGATTATTACATTTCCATAAAAGTTCATGAACAAAATATAAAATTTAGAGTTTGATAAGAAATCGGGAAGCAGCAGATCTGTTAGTGATAGAAATTAGAAAGAGAGATTATGCTTTTAATAGTTCAGTAGTTCTAAAGAACTCTATTCCTTAAGAGAAGATACAGACATATAATTCAAGGTTATTAATATTATCAAGTATTTATGGTTGAGAAACTCTTTTGGAATAAAAAGGCAAAACCTAAAACTTATTTTGTGCATTTCAATTTCAGAATGACTGAAAAATACATTGGAAATCACATAGTTTATACAAAAGAGTGAGGAATATCATTAGACCTTGAAAAAGTAAAAGAACAGGATGCTAGAAAGAAAAGACCTCAAAAGAGAATTAAAGAAAAAAAGGAAAAAATCCATAAAACATTTCTAATGAATGTTTTTTCTCTTAGCCTGTTGTTAGATTGTTTCAAAATGGAACAATTTCTTATTGATTTAGAGAAAAAAAAGTTACAAATTACTTGTATTAAAGAGATAAATTCTTTCAAAAGTTTTTTATTTTAAAATAGTTTAAACTGTATATCTTCTCTCAGTGAATGAAGTTAACTACATATATGCAATTACAAAAATCTTATTGGAATTTGCAAATTTATTTTTCCTCCTTAGTCTTCTAGAATCATGAGTTCAAAATAGATCATTTCAATATCTGTGCAATTCTATCTGTTTTTAAATTAATTTCTTCAATAGTTTACATCATTAATTGTTTGCTTAACATTCAAAAGATGAAGCAGCTTTAACTTTGTGTGAAATCCTGTGGAATGCCATTTATAACTTCTTAAATTTGTAATTCCTGTAGACCATCAATAAACCTGACTCTATGCAACAGGTGTTCTTTGACTGTAAAGTAGCAATTATTTTAAAACATTTCTCATTTCATAGAAAAAAATGCAATACTGCTAATGAAGCAAACAGTTCTGTTTCTTTTCTATCCTCTTATTTTTCTTCTGACTTGAATGTCAAAGAAGTAGAAGTAGGTCATCTGGAAAAATTATTAAAATTTAAGTGTTAATGATTGAACTTTCATCATTTCACTTTAAAAAGGGCAGAAAAATTTTAGGCATGAAGATGCAACAGACATTACTCTGTCCATCATAAAACTCTAAAAGTGCATTGAAGTAAAAACAAGAACGATTATGTGGCTAAAGCAGAATGTGGTTTGCTATAACTTCAGTACATACCTTCAATTAACATCGTACAGTTGGTATTTTTTTTTGGCAGTGACACAAAGACTATTCATAAATATACACACACACACACTTATGTGTACACATACACACATTTATATCTTATATATCTAATATAAGTTGTTTTTGGTGTAGCGTTCAGGTATAAATATATTAAGCTTATAGAACAAAAATAACCCTCTTTACATTATCACACCAACTAAACATCAGATGTCAAGGCTTTACTGTTTCCTTATATAAATTACCAGGAAAAAGGTGTTTTTGAGATGACTCATTATCTCATTTCTGAGATGACTGTAGGTAATACTGATACCTCAAAACAGAGAAGGACAATAGAGAAAAATTGTTGACATTTTTCTTTTAAGGAAAAATCAAATTCAAAATGCAAAATAATTTCATACTAATTTAATAATGCAGTTTTCGTTTGAGACACAGAGTACAGCCAGTGGTGCTTATGAGAAGAGATTAAATCACTTTTCAGATGTAGAGGGTAGTTAGCCTAGAGAACCGATCAATACCACTGGAATGAAAACATCTTTCTTACTACAAACACAACTCATTAATAATTATTTGTTACATTATTTCACCTGCTGTGAAACTCCCAGTGACCTCAGTGAGATGAGACTTTTGTGTCTATTTTCACAATTGCTTATAAAGCTTCCATTGCCTGTTACTCAGATTCACTCTGCATGATTTGAAATGGCCATTATTAACAATATTGACATGGTAGGAAAAACTGTTGCATCAAATTTGTTTCAAAGAACCAGCCCAAAGAAATTATATTTCTTATGACCTAGCAACTATGCAAAAAATCCTTTTTTACCATATGCTTATTCAGTGATTCAAACACACAAATTGTTAATTACTAGATACAATTATATAACTAAACTGTATCTTTAGTCACATCATTCAGTAAAGATTCAAAATGAAGAAAAATTTTAACTAATACCATAATTAATGAAGGATCTATAAAGCTTAATCATGATCAGAACTTCTTAATATTACTTTTTAATCACTAGTTCCTCCTACCTGTCCTTAGACATATGTAACTTAAGTATGCTAACAGCAACTTTGAAAGCAGCTCTTCCTTTTCTATTCTATCATGTCAGATATATTTAATTTGGTCGAACACATCATATTCTTCCTCTAGGAAGTAGTCCAAAAGCCCAAATGACCACAGCAGACTAGATATTTAGATGGTTGAATATCAATGAATGAGTCCTACCTCAAAATACACTCTTTTCTTGGGAGAGTTTATATGTAAGTAAACCATATCAGTAAATTCCTACTACAGAATGGCCCCAGTAGGCATTATGCCTTGTTTTGATGACAGTATTATGGTAGTCACATATATTATAGTAGTCACAGCTAGGGGAAGTGATAACTTGAGAGAGCTCCCAGAGCTCCCCCTCCAAAGACACCTCCAAGTCAGATGGGCACTGTGAGTGAAGGTAGGGAAAGGAGTCCTGTGCTACTGTAATCTTCTCAATCCAGCTGCCCCTGCACTGCTGGACCCTCAAAGAAAAGGGACTTCACATATCCTCACCTTGCAGTAGCTGGTCAGCAAGAAACTTAGATAATAGAAATCATTATTGTGCTTTATTTTTATTTTGAGGTCTAAATTTAGCCGCAAATGTATTCTATCCAACAAACACTTTAGAGACATAGATAGTTTATTCTCATCTGATTCAAACATCTGGGATTCTTCTCTGAAGAAAACATTTGAATTCTTTCATTACGTTAAACCAATTGTGTGCTATTTTAGGAGCTAAATTTGAAAAGTAGACTTATATGTACAGTTGCATAACATAAATACATCGATACAGGAAATCCATATCTACTGATATGCACACACAGTGAGGTTATACTACAGAGTTAATCTTTGAGTTGCTAAAACTTGGAGAAAACAGATTCAATTCACAAAGCATTGCTATAGCACTATACAATAAATAAACAAAAATTCATTTCATGGTATTTCAATTTTTATGGTATTGTACCATACAGACACAGTATGTAGTCTATCTGTAGATTGCTATTACTTCTACTATAAAAATTGTAATATTACAGTGGTGACTGGTAGAGTGGATCTAGTTAAATGTCTGCCAGTTTTTTCCATTATAAACCTCTATTTTAAAGGGCTTGGAACTCCATTATAAAACCTTCAGATGAGCATGCTGTAAACAGCTAACACACACAGAAACACAGACACACTTAATGCACATATCCATGATTTTCAAAGGTAAATATAAAAAAAACCCAAATAAAAGCAAGACAAAAGAAAAATTACCTGGATTCACTAGGAAACATGTCTCAAAGCAACATTAAAAGCCTGGAAATATGTAGTTAAGCTCATGCTACAAAAAAATTAGGAAATCAAAATATATTTCTTTTTCTCTCTGTGGGATAGTCAGAACAAGTTGGTAGTAATAGCACTGGTAGTCTTACAAACCATTACAGAGGCATCAGTAGATCAAGATCATCCCAAAATATTTCTCATCCATCTTTCACCTACTCCATTAGAAAAGGGAACTTGTGTTGTTCTTTTCCACAGTATTTTTATGACTTATCATAACTTTCTCAGTCTTCCCACAGTCGTTTCTCTTGTACCTACATAATGAGATAGAGGAAAATAAGAAACAAGTGTTAAAACAACAGGTTTAACAGTAATGAGATCAGAAACCAAAATTCCTTAGGGAATCCTGAATATATTTCTTAAAAAATGGAATTCTGAACACTATTCTGTTTAAACCATTTTGAAGCAGAAAACCTAAGCTTTTATACTGAGGCAAAGAAAGGACAAAGTAATAATTTAATATTCTTCCTGATACAAACTGCTGTAAGAATGAAGAAGGCACTGCAAATATTTTTTATAGCTATAGTGTTAATATATTGTAAGATTTTGTAATACACAAAGACATGGAGACTTTAATCCACTAAATTTCTTCAACTTATTGCAGATTGTCAAAAATACTGGAAAAAAATTGCCACTAATGAGTATATTACCACAAATATAATTCTGACTACCAAGTATACCTATGATTAATTACATATATACAATATACATGCTATTACAAATTGCCTTCAGCAACTAATAATATATTATCTATAAGGAGTATGGCAGTGAACAATCATAAAGCAACAACCAGTAACAGCAACAACCAAGTAGGACCAAAGTATGACACATTACTGTGAACTTAACGTTAGTGAAGCAAATTATCAACAATTAAAACCGTAGATATACTTAATATGGATATGGATATGGATACATAATAACTCTATCAAGCCTATTAGATTTCAGAAGGGATCTATCCATCCCAGAGAATAAACCAATTCCAAAGAGGGGCCCAGCTATCCCAAAGGGGACAGGACAAAATGAACCAACCATGGTCCATGCTGCTGAGTCTAGAGTCAATCAGGCATCTCCAGGTAAAGTCCACAATCTCTTAGAATGTTTGTGTGAAGTTCAGCCTTTTTATGTAAGAAAAAGTATGGGCCGTATGGAAAATTCTCAGAGACAAGGGCTCCATTTTGGATAAAAATTGAGTCCTTTTCATGTCATAGAGACATAAAGTGACATTATCACTTCAAGAAGTTAATAGATGCTGTTAAGTTCTATTTTTCATTTGTAGCATCCAAAAGCCAGTTTTCTTTTGTGCTTTACTATTCAATATCAACTATGTGCTTGGTATTTTCAAAGATACACAGGAAGGCCATTTGGAAATGGAGACCACTTCCTTGTATTTGCATAGTTTCAGTTTTTGCTGACCAACATATAATAATTTATTTCTACGATTTTTATAGATGGAAGGCTATGACTTGTTGTTGATTTTAGCTTCTTCATAATCACTATCTTTAGTTGCACTAGTTATATCACCATTGGTGGCAGTCATCTGTATTGCACAAATATAAAATACAACGTTTAAAAATTTACTCTCTACTGTGAAATAAATCATGAAGAACAGACAGTGATTTATAAAGAAAACATATTTGGCTTTTTAGAGCCAGTGGTTGTACTTAATAAACTAAATATACTTGAAATCATATTAGAGATTTTATGAAAACACCAGTGACAAAGGAAATATTTTTAGACATGAATGACAACAAACATCCTAGCAAGCAAAACCAATACATAACATTTTAGCATAGACGATGCTCCTATGGACATATGACAAAGACTTTGAGTCCTTCTTTGCGAGCCTGTCCTAACCAAGATTATTTTGAAGGACAAGAGAAAAAACGATTTGGTTACAGAGGAATTTACTTCATAATCTAACTCCTAATTGTACTACTAGTAATGGTGAGATTTTTCAACAAGTCACTTTTTTCCTTTTCTCAATTTGAAGGAGATGAGCAGTCATACATGAGGTACATGTAATTTTATATTAAGAAATGCTATAGCAGTCTCCCCTGCATCCACAAGCGTTGGATTGAATTTGCAAACTGTGATTCTTCTCAGGGATTCCTCATGTGACTGGTTAGTTTGGGCTTTTTTCACTTAAATCGGGCAGTGTTAATGGGCATGGCTGTAGATTTCATTTGATGCAGGTGTGTGTTTGCCCAGCGTATGTGCATAAAAATATCCACCTGTTCATTAACAGATGATTTAAATATGTTTTGATATTTGCTTTCAGCTAAACAATATAATTGGAACACAGTACTGATACTGTGCCAAGGTGGTCTGAATGAAATACTGAACATATAATACGACTCTTGTTCCTCCCAACTGTGTCAACAGTTTATTCATAATCTAGTGATAGCTTTGGCACCTGGGCAACTATTGAACAAAAATGGAGATGCAGTTATGCCTGTGAGAAGTTCTAACAAGACAAGATTTTTGTCAAGATTATAGTTTTTTACACAGCTGTGATTGGTACCCTGCTTCAACCACTCTTCTGGAGCTGCACAGAACTTTATTTCTTCATATTTTTTTTTTATGGTGTTGTTGGTTTTGTTTTTTTTTCCTATCAGCTTTGTATATATATAAATACATTTAAAACCTTAATTTAAAAATGATACATCTTTTATTTACCATTAAGCCCATTTCCACATATCATCTCTCAACATTGTGATTGATAGCAATTGGCTATGGATTTATTTCACACATATTTCAGTGTTTCTCTTTATGGTTTTCAAGGGAAAAATTACCCTTTTGCTTGAATTTTTAACCCAAACTGAAAATAAATATGCATCATACAAATTCTTTACTACTCCATTTTAACTACGTACAGCTGCCACACTGGGTGGATGGCAGACCCGCATTGGTCTTTTTAAGCTAGAATGCTTGACTGTGAGAAGTTTCACTCATATTCACTTTTTCAAGCTGTTCTCTGAACTGGAGGACTGTAGAGAATTGGTATGTTTTTAATCTGAAATGTGAGTGTCCTCAAGTTGTACTTATATGTTTTTCTATTGGAAGTTTTGTATAAATTGACTCCTGGAGTTTTTGTCAGAGGAAGGACAGGTTCAAAGGTGATGACTCAAAAAATATAAGAGAGAGCTAAAACATATCTCTGCAATTTCCCTTAGCACAGGTCAGAAGAGTAAAAGAAAATTAAATACAGTTTAACATACCGTCCGTCATGTACATAAAGTAATTTTAATAGTAGCTTTTTCTTTCAATAAAAACTCCCTTGCAGCCATGAGATGATAATGTTCTAAGGCAAGGTTTCCATTTAATCCTAATTACAACTTTTCCTTCTCCTTTAGAAGCTGTCACTTACACGTGTCCTACCATGCCATTTCTCCTAACACTTTCCCTCCTAAAGCCACTATTCAGCAATGACCTTAAAATGAATAAAAGATGTTCAGTAGTCAAACACAGCATTTGTACTTTACAGACAGGTCTTCTGACGTGTTACTTAGACATCAAACAGTTACAGCAATAGCCACTCAAAAAAGCATATCAAACCACTATCAGTTGTTGTGGTATCCTGTGGCTAGTGGGCAGAACCTGATATGTTGGATCATGAAACTGTACAGTGCGTTTTACTTGTTGCCTGTAATCAGCCTGGATATTGAATGAAGGGAAAAACGAGACCATATTGCTGGAAAAATTTACAGTAGAATCCTGGAAATTTATACCTTCCAAAGCCATTTTTTAATTACAAAGATTGTTATATGATTTTTCTGGGGAGAGAGAGGAGCTTCAGCTGTTCGAACATAGTGGTAAAATAGATCCAGGACCCAGTGAATTGCCAGATGACTCCAGTTTAGCACTCAGTGATTCCACTTTGTGATGGCATATATATGTGTCTCATTTACAGGCATAATTTTTGTGCTCCTTGCCTCTTGTCCTGCCAGTGGCCATTACACAGAGGAGTCTGTTTCTGTCTTGCTTATTCCCTCCAGTCAGGTATTTATGAAAATTGATAAGTTTCCCCCTTAGCCTTCTATTCTCCAGGATAAAAAGCCCTCCCTCTTTTAGCTCTTTATATCACAAATACTTAAAGCTCTCAGTCATCTTTGTGGTTCTTTGCTAGACTCACTTCAGCAGGAAGGAAGGATAACTTCCCGTGGAAATCTGGTGACACTTGTCCAACACAGCCCAAACTAGAGAGGCTGCCTTTGCCTGAAGGGTGTATTGCTGGCTCACAGTCAGCTTTTTGCCTACCAGGCTGCTGAAGGCCTTTTCTCCAAAATGGAAAATCCCTTGGAAGTTGTCCAAATATGGTTCAGAGCGACTCTTCTAACCAACTCTCCATGTCAGTTTGACTTCTCGGGAACATGGACTTCAACTTGTATTTTCCAGGTCATGGCTTTCCTAACCACGCTATTGGTTATTTTAGGATGAGCTTACTTTTAGAAGTAATTATGGTTTTTTTCATCCTAGAAAACTGGCTTAATCACTGAATTACCAATTCTCTCTCTGTCTTTTGTTTTTGCTGACCAATGATGTCAGGTAAATTATGTCATATGAAATTTCAAACTTCTGCTTCCTGTTTCCACTCTGGAAAGCACTCCGTATTATCCACTATACTGCAATCCCTCTGGGCCAACAGTGTAGCTACACTATTATACACTATACATCCAATTAAAAATTTTTGGGTTTTTTTATTACTTACCTGGAAATTTCCTCAGCTCCTTCTGGGAATATAGCCTTTAATTAATGGCATGGTGTGTTTGCAATGCAAGATGGGAATATCCAGGAGTATTATGAGCTGTTCCACTGATGAAGATAAACCCTGATGGGTTTAATGACTTCCCAAGATTATACTGGTTTAAATGGATGCTAAATCCAGTTCCAATGGAGAAAGGACATGATAAATACTATAGCTGAATTGTATATGTTAGTTGTAATTTCTCTCTTATATTCTCACTGGGAGAAAATCATGCACTTGCGTAACAGACATGTTGGATCTTTCTCTCTGGTTCTGGCATACATATCATATATGTATTATTGTTTATGAAAAAGAAGATAAGTCTTTTCCAAGAATCCTAAGGTGTCATGTTTCTAAATGGACTGCATTTCCTACAAAAGTTAATTGCACAGAATCTGTCTCATCCTAGACAGTTCTTCCTCTACAATTTTTTTTTTTTTTTCCAATTAAAAATTCAAGTAGGGAAACTTTGTCATCTTCTCCTGCATTTAGTATCATCTGTCCAGAGACACATGCAGTTAATTAACTTTAGTCTTTAAAGTTGCATTTAAGGAGTGTTTTTCAGGTGTGTAGTCCATCACACCTCAAAGCTAAGAATTAAAATTAACCAAATATAGATGCATTATTTCCTGTTCAGCAGAAGAGCTTAACATTTTGAAGGAGAAAAAAGTCTCTTTGGAAAAAGAAATTAATATTGTTATTTTGTTCATGCTGAAAGTTAAAGAAAATGCCTCACATATTATACTGCATCTGGCACCAGCTGTTTTAAAGTTAAGGAGAATAGCTAAAATGAAGGATAAAGAATGCCCAGAGAAATAGTAGTGAAAGACAAATGTTTTTTTGTTTTGTTTTGTTTTTTGGGTTTTTTTTAACATTTTCATAAAAAAGCTCTGGAAAGCAAAGTAAAAGAATGGACAAAAAGGTCATGATAAACGAAACCCAGAAACACCCCAACATCTCAGTTATTCTGGCTTTCCGATATATTAAATGTTTTGTCTTCTAACATGCCTAACCTCAACATCACTTTAGATTTGGAATTCAGAAACATTCCAAGAAGGCTATCCAATTAATGACATATATAAAATTCAGAAAGCGGGTGGATTAGAATACTCTATTAAATTCTTGAAAGTAATATTCCTGTCATCTTTTAAATAAATCTCATGTAAAATATATCCCACTATCAGAAATTCTAGTAAGATATACATTTCTTACACATATACGGAAAGGAAAAAACCACAAAAGCCATCAGATAATCAACATAATGAAAAATACATTTCATTATGCACTATCTGCAGAAAGTAGAGAAGCAAAAAAATACCTGAAATGCATAAGTGTGTAAAATTATTTCTTACAAACCATTAAATTCTAGGAAAGGTGTCTGATGACGGATGCCCAAAATGTTATTTTCAGGTCTTCTTTCTTGCTACTTTCAGGTAGCTTACTTATAAGAATAAAAATGTGGTTTATAAGACTAAAAAGATAACTGTTTTTCTTTAGCAGAACTAGCTTTAGGCATGTTTTCCTAGTAGAAGGATTAATTTCTTTAGTGGGAATATTGTCTTGTATTTTACCTCTTTTAATTCTTAGTCATATTGAAGTCCATTAGGTGAATTTATTCCATGTGTATGATAATGCATGCTGTGATCATGAGTAGTTTTATATAAGAACAAATTATGTTCTTAAAATTTAAAATCAATTAATTAGTAAAATTAATAAATTAATTAGTAAAATTAATAAATTGATAAAAATTAAAATTGCTTCAGTTAAGAAAGACAGTGACCTTTAGGGGGGAAAAAAAAAAGTAAAGCAAGGTGATTTTCATAAAATCAATTTGAAATGAAAAACCTGATAATTGTGGCATGACTGGCTGCAGATAAGCTAGTCATTACAAAAATGGTGGATGGTGCCATCACCCTTGTACTTTTTACTTTGAAGAGATTGCAGGTTTTGAAGATTGCAAATTATGAGCTGTTATTTAAGGTGTTATGTCAGTTAGCAACATGAATGAGCAGTAACCTAAATTGTAAGATAGTGCTGTGATCCAAGTTCTGTGACGGATATCACACCATTGGAATACATTGGTCAACACAGACTTGAAAGACATTTTCAATTCTTACTTCACGCTACAGAATTTGCTGCACTGCAGACAGTTTAGTAGTAAATGTATCCAAAATTTCTGAAAATTTTATTTAACTTATTACTATTTCTGGAATTAGAACTCATTTTCGGGAAGGGAAGGGAAGGGAAGGGAAGGGAAGGAAAAGGGAGGAAGGGAAAGGAACAGCATTACATAGTAA
>VZRO01005464.1:653711-713687 GCA_013397915.1 Daphoenositta chrysoptera
AACTCATTTAAGGGAAGGGAAGGGAAGGGAAGGGAAGGGAAGGCAAAGGGCAAAGGGGAGAGGAACAAATTTACATATTATATCACTACAAAACTTATACCAGGTTTAAAGTTCCTTGACCCTAAAAAACTACCGCAAAGTAGGTAATTCATGAAACATAAACTGAACCAAGTAAATATTTTGCAATTAGTGATTTTGCTGTAGCTTCAAATAGATTTTGCTGTTGTTGCCGTCTCAGAATGTAAAGAAGCCTGAAAAGATATAAAGAAGCCTATATATCTCCTTAATATTATAAGATGATTTTTTAGGTTCATATCTTCCAGAAATTTACATATATACCATTATCCCTGAAGATGTCCCACTTAATAAGTCAGCATGATCTATGTGTTAGTTTTAATTCTTCAGTGAGTGTCAAAACAAACAAACAAACAAACAAACAAAAAAGGACCACTATTTAATATAAAAAAGGAGATAATTTGCATTCTTTAAATAACTATTTTGAAGCTGTCTAAAGTAAATGCAGATACACATAATGGTGTATTTCTAAAGAACTGTGTGATGTTCCTGAAAAATGATAAGATTATTCCTTCCTATCACAGAATCACTGTGATCAAGAAGATTAAAAGAAATAGATGATTAAAAGAAATACATACGTAGATGCAGTTCAATGCTGATCTTGAAAAACTGTGACCTGCCAGCAAGCTACAGTGTTTCATATTCATATAAGACAGTTAAAGGAAAACATGCCTTTCAAATATCTTTGGGAAACAACAGACTTAAACTATGGTACATGAAGGAGACAAACCTCAGAAATTAAACATTTGCTCTTGAATTGATTGTTAACAACCATTCCTTGTGTATGTCTGGTGATTAATAATTTGAACTTCCCAGTTTTGCTCACTGTAAATTGATTTCTCTTCCCAGTATTTAATAACGTCATAGGTATAGACCAAAATCATCCCTTTTGATTGAATGTCAAAACTTAGAGCATGTACTCCCTACAATTACAATGCTTTTTGCATTTTGAAATTACAATTATATCTATTGGGAAAAAAGCCACAACAAAAAACAAAATGCAACAAGTCTTTCAGTACATGAAGTATGAAAAGCACTTCTGTTTTGAAAAGTATGATCAACATAATAAATCTAGAAAGAGTTATAGGGATTGAACAAAATATTTCATTTCTTAATGTGCCTTTTGAGGGAAGACTGATCTAGGTCTCTAAAAGACAGTCAATGCACTGCTTAAGAAGTGACAAGAATGAAAGCAGGGATGGTGAGCTCACAGCATGGTGAGCTCACAGCATCAATAAACTTGTGAAAAAATTGAGGGGATGGTGTCTGCTGATTGTGGTTTCATTATGATGTCATTGAGGTGTTCAAAGAAGCACTAAATCGGTCACAAATTTGCCAAGTGGTTAATGTCTGGTTGTTCAAATACATCATGGGAACATCCTTCCCAGCTGGTTTATAGTCTTCGGTGAGAATATCCTATGTTAGTGGATCAGATAAAAACTTATGCTAAATTATTTTGTCAACAAGATAAGGCTATGAAAACTGGTCATGTGGGCTAGAAGTAATATATTTCTATAACAGTCCTGCTTATTTACAAAGTCCTAAAATGAAAAGGAAGAGAAAATGGGGCTGGTGCACTGTAAGGTTAAATAACATTTATAAAGGCAATAAATGGAAATACATAATAGCTGACTGTGATGCATTTATTCCTACAATTCTACTTCTTGTAACTGTTTATTTGTACATTTTAAAAAACAACAGGTTTTAATGATAATGCCTTGTGATTTTGAATGAGGATTAGTCTTGTATTCCTTCTGAGTTTCACCGAACCAAGTGCATAAATAGTTAACATTACAGAACATTCAAGGTTAAAGGTAAAAAAAAATGTGTCATTATGTCAGAGTGTTATATTTAGTGACATTGGATGATTTTACGTCTCCAATGCAAGACCTGGTTTCAGATGACCTAAAAGAAAATTAGACTGCTAAGAAAATTAGAATAGAACTCTGAAAGACCCGAAAACTTGAAAACATCTTGCCTTTACAAGTCTGAGATGTTTTTTCCTCTGGGGTACATGGTATTCAGCATAGAAGATAATTTCTGAATCTATCATCATGATGACCTGTGTCCTGTATACTTTCTTCTCTTTGATTCCACATAGAGTTTCTGGAATCCATACAAACTTCTAAGCAATGGTAGCTTTTGGAGATGAGTTATTCAGTTTACACTGTATAATTCTGGGTGAAATTGATCAGTATTCTGAAGGAGTGTAGACTTTCAGCAGTAGCAATACAGTCTCATCATTACTTGATTTTCATTTGCTATAGAATGGAGTTATTCTCTTCTCAGCTACAAATCTCTGCACATTTTTCAGATCACTCTGAAATTTTTCAAATCACTCACATTTTTCATTCACTAATCACAGGACATTTTTGTCCTGGAAAGGAATTAGGAGGGAAACTTTACTGGACCATTCATCATAATGAGACTTTCTCTATTGTAGGAACATAACAACCCTTTGGGAACCATTGACTGTTTTCAAAATTGCCATTTTGAAATTAGATTGTGGGTATTTTTATGGAAGAGATAAGGTTTTCCATCCTGCTGAACCCACAACACAAAACTATGCTTCTGTATTTGTTTGTGCTTTTTATATATGTAAACACATATTTTAAAATGTGTAGAATTGCAGGCACTTAGGAATTATGATTCAGAGCCATCTGGGTCAGGGACTAATGTATTATTAATGTATTACTGAGGATTTCTAGAACGTGATCAAATGCTGAAAGGATTTAATATTGGTGTGTTTTTTCCAAGTTTAGTTATATACTTTTTCTTTTTGTTTTCCTGTTTGGAAATATCACATAAATATCGCATTCAACAGCTTAATTGAACCTTCCTGATAAAGCCACCAACTCTAGCCTTGGCTAATTCTTACATAGCAAACTTTTTGTTGCTGTTTTTCTGCAGTTCTTCCTTGTGTTAGAGTGCATATTTACAATATTTATTTAATTATAAGATTTAATAAGGTATGCCTGGGAACTGTAATTATTTGATTACAAATTATGTCAGAATAAAAATAAGTGCTTCGACACCCATTGATTTGTACCTTGTGAAAAACCAAAGAAAAAAACACCAGGATAAATAAGAGAAACAATGGGTTTTAAGGAATACAACCCTTGTGTGTTGGAACCCTTCAAAATATTAATGGCTTCCTTATCAGGTCAATTTGATGGGCAAAGAAGAATAAATGAAAACCTCTTGAGGGATTCAGATATTAGTGGTTTTTTGAGTACTAACAAGATTAGAGTTTTCACCCAAAGTGATTGTTTTACACACTCATTCACGCTCACACTCCTCTCTCCCCAACAGTGTGCAACATGAAATCAAATGATTTTGATATTGTCTGTCTGTTGGGTAGCACTGTTATACGTTTTTGTAGACTTCAGAGTGTACACACCTTGAATTTTTTCTTCTCTTATGACCATACTCACAACATCAGATTGATTTTGAGTGAGATCACACTAACCCACAGATAAACCTTTCCAGTCTCTTTGCAGGGTTAAGTTCTTAATCTTTTTCTGTTTAACAATAGTGACCTATTTTTGCCTCTGAAATGACTAAATATTAAAAGACTTAGTTTTTCTTCTGAATGTGAACTAGTGTTCTACTGAGAACAGTGTTTTATGACACATTTTCCATTTCTTCACAGAATAAGCCACTCGTGGAACAGTAAGAAAATAATTATTTCATGTTAAAGATTTCATAGTTGTTTCATAGCCATTGTTTCATAGCCATTGATGAACAGAAGTCCAGGAAATTCACAAAAAAGAAAAAACAAAAGAAGTTTACATTAAGCATTTTGAATTTAGAAATACTAGGTTTTGAGCAATGATTTGGGTCAACTCCTACTTCATCCAACAGGTTCACTGAAATTAGAGACATACCTGTGTTACAGAAGTATAATATAATTTTTATTAATCGTATAAGATATATCCTAGGCAAAGGATAATATTTTTATTTTTTTTAATATACTCTTACTGGAATAAAGTTCTTGGTTTTATTTTAGTTCTGAAAAGAAATTTGGGCAATAGATGATGCATTACATCTTTTTTTTTTCCTTTCACGAAAGGTAATAAGAATATCGTAATCCATTCTTCCCTTATGGCTAGTGTTGACTTCAAAGAGGAATCCACATGGATGTGAGGATCAACCCTGGCAGCTCTTTTGGAAGAACTTCAAGGGGTTTGGCTGCTTTTAGGACCTTTGTAAGAAGCCCTGCATTGGATAGAATAGAATGAGCTTTCCTGTTAAATAACAAATTTAAAAAAAAACCAAGTTTTGATAAAACTGAAAATATTTCCAAATTTTTAAAATCTGGAAAATAATTAGAAAAACTAAAAGGGATAATACAAAAGCACTTCTTCATTTCTAAATCTAACTGTTTTTGATGGGAGTGACCTTCCTTCTTCTGTAGTCACACTTATATTTCACCCATTTAGATAAATTTAAAGAAAAAAAAGTTAAAAGAAAAAGCTTAAAACACCCCCAACCTAAAATAAAGTGCCTTGAGCTTTAAGTTCAATAAAAATTTTCAGACTGCACTAAAACCTTTGAAGTTTCTCTACAGAATTATTTCTTCTGAGCAAAACAGAGATTCTGATCCTTCTGTTTGGCCATAATCTGAGAATCCATGCTCTGGTATTCTGTTGTCTGAACCTGTTCTCCAGGCAGGTTATTTACTCATATCAGAAAATGACCTGATTTGATCAAGGCTTATTTCAATGCAAAAAGGGAGTTCCATTCACATTGAGATTCTCCAATGCACTGGGATCTTTTTAAAACTCAATTGGGACTCAATCAGAAGATATTTCTGGTTGACTGTGATGTTTCTCCTGTTAGACAGTGTAAAAACTTTCTGCTGGTAATCTCGGTCCTTCCACATGGAACAATATTTTGTGAGTGTTAGAGGGAAATTATTTGTGCTAAAAATATAGATGACCAAAAAGCAAGGTAAAGGAAGAAATAAAGTTTTCTGTGAAGTATGTAAGTAAAATTAATAAATTTAATTTTATTTTGCAAATTCAATGAATTAAGACTACCCTAAATTTAGGTTACTGATGTATAAATTTCTCTTTCAATTACACTCTGTCTCTTTTATGTCAAATACATAATATCTCTTATAATTTTCACGAGAGTGAGAAAAGATACATAGCAGTCTGTTACACTTAGGATGCCCTCTGAAATTTAAAGGGAGACATCTTCAGATTTTATGAATAGATCAATTTCTGCCAATTTATCTTAATCTACTTCACCATAAATCAACACAACTTGAGCGCCTAAAAATAAAATCTTGCCTGTAGAAATCTATGAGATAATTTAGGGCTCAATTTCCTCTGTGTAACATGTCACTTTTTCTATCTCTGAGGAGAAAAATGAGTAATCTCTGGTGTATAGTTATTTTTAACTAACTGTTTAAACAGACCTTTTAGCTAAACACCCAATTCTGCTCAATTTTTGGTTAATTTATGCAGGTTTTATGATCTGGGTCACAATAGGGTCACTGAACAGTCAGACCCCATTTGCCATCAATCCAGATTAAATTTTTAATTGCAATAGTTGACCTTTTATTTCCATACAGACAAAATAAGTCTCTAAGGATCTCCACACTTATATCATCTCACAACTGGAAATATTTTTAAAGCAACCAAAGAATTTCTTTTTTCATACTGATATCCTATTTTGGTTGACTGGAAATTCAACAGTGAAAGTGGGTGAAGATGGTATATATAATAATTTATTACGTAAATAAAAATTGATAGAAAGTTGAAATTCCACAGTGGGCCATATGCCACTTAGTTCTGTACCCTTTTCTAAGTATAATCTATTGTTTACCAATCACTACACACCCCATCAAGGTACTTTTTTACTTTCTACAGTTCTATCTGTAATTAACTTCTAAAAATATTTATTTTCTTTGTTCCTTAAACAAAAAAATATTACATGTTTTACAATGATTTTCTCTAATATAATAGTGTATGTCCTTGTCTTCATATCTTCATTTATTTCAGTGATAAAACTTTCAGCTTTTCTGCTGGAGACTTTCAATGCCAACTGCAAAACAAGCTAGTAGAAAATCCATAGATTTGGCATACATATTTGAAGGAGAAATTTAGCTTACAGTGAAACGATGTGAAGAATACAGACAAATGTACAATAAGATAATCAGATACATAAACACATATAATATTGCAGGCATGATGAACTTCACAACTGTCGAGATCAAGACCCTTCCTTTGTGAAGAAAAAGAAATGGAAATGGAAAACAGTGAATTTGGGAAATTTACCTATATTTTAGTGTAGATTCAACTTGAACTACCATAAGCCAACATGCAATTAAAAACAGGAATAAAAATAAGCACACAGACAGCGCACAGGTCTAAAATTTTATGTGAGACCAATAGGTTTAAGTTTGCACTCCAAATCTGACAGGTTCTTGATTCTGTGCCTTTCTATTGCAGACTAGCACACTTAATATTGAGACAATCACTCTCCAAAATATACATGAGCAGCAAAAAGTGTGATGATATGAAACTGACACTGCTTAGGAATTGTTTTGTTACATAGTTTTGGACCATGGCAGAAGACAGGTACCTTATTTCTAGTCATTTACATTTTAATCATAAATATGTTTACACTTTTAAAAGGAGGAGGCCAATCAACAAATACCACTTGGAGCTGCACTGTGACAGCAATGAGATTTTATTCTACCTCCCTCTCCTCTGGCATCTCCATCATGAATTTGCTTGTTGAAGTTAGAAGTTTCAAGGGGACAACCTCAAACCACTGACATTTTAGTTGCTATTTAAATTAGGAAATAAGCATGTTTTTTATAAATGACCTTTACAAATTGAAACAAATATACGATAAATATCACTGAATTCTTGCATATGAATAAAGGCTTTATTTTAACAGACGTATCAGTTGTCTGTGTCCCACTGCGATTCAGTATCTGCAACACTACCCTGACTGTAATGTGACTCAACTTGTTCTTTAAAAGAGTTTAAATTATATAGTGTAGATTAATGGCTGGGGTAGTAATGAAATGTTCTCAAATGTTTTTATCCAACAGAACCTTCTAATTCTGTTATTCTGAAATATGACATCAATAAGATCGTAAGGGTTCTGTGGTTTTTTTTTTTTTTCCANAACATCAATAAGATCCTAAGGGTTCTGTGTTCTTTTTTTCCAGATGCCTCTAGCTTTTTATCTCTCAGAAAACTAGGACCATAAACTGGACTAATGCTGTCCTTTCTTTCTAGTACATGAGATGTAGAAACTTTTATTCTGTTGCAGAGAATGGAAGCAGGCTGGAGATCTGAACAGAAACACTGCAGCTGTTTTAATATGCTGTAGGACAGAGGGAGAGAAAAGTTAAAGAAACGTGGTTTTTTACCTTCCTGACCTCTCTGCTCCTTCCCAAAAATATGTAAGTGACAATTTTAGGTAGAAACAACTTCCCCATCACTTAAAGGTCCTTCACATCACAATGCATCTTCACTCCATTCTCAGTCAGAATGCTGACTTTAGAGACTGATCTATGACCTCTGTCTATATTTTTATGCTCTTGTGGAAGTCAGCCTGTTCTAACCTGAAACACAAGGTATCTTAACTTCTGTGAAGCCACATCAAGATTTATACAGAAAATAGGTTTCCAGTGTAATGTTTCCAGTTGGTTTTCTCCTAAATTCTTTTAGTAGATGGAAAAATTTTTGTAAGTTTTCAAGCTAGAATCCATACTAGATGAGTAAAGGAAAAATGTGGGCAGACATTAGCATTGCTAAGAAAAGCAGTACCTTAAAGATACAAGGATTTAAGAAAATGGGGAACAATTCTTTGATTACAAGAAAGTCAATATTAAAAATTATCCACTAATAATATGAAAGTTTCTAAATAAGTATTTGCTAAACAAAAGAGTTGGTATGTACATATGAAGATTTCAATTACTAATTTTAAAAGATAGGTGGCAATTTTTTCACAGGGACATTACACCCGCATTTCTGTAAGCATAAGAAGCATTGAAAAAAGTTTTGTAATTGTTGTCGTTTCCTGATGGTCTTCAATACATTGTCATATATATTTTTAGTCAGCTGCTTTTGTTATGAAGTCTTCATGTGCAACACTATACAGAAATTACTATTTCTATAGACTGTATAACATACTTAGAAATAACTTTTATCTTTCATAAACTTGCTACTTTTCTTCCAAGACTAAATGATAGTTTGTATAGCTGATTATGATTAGCCCAATTTTTTGTAATTACTATACATTGGATACAAGAAGGAAATAGATAATTCAGGTGAATACAAGTTCCTTGGAAATCTCCACACATGCAAGATATCTAAGTTGTGCAAACCACCTGGGAAGACATAGCAAAATATTTTCCATTTACAGCAAGGACTGAAAATTTCAGGATTTGAATTTGACTTTCATATGCTAAATACACCAGCAAATTTTCAACAGTAACTGCATTTACATTCCCCAAGTGCTCTGCACTAGATAACAATGTGTAATGCAATCTTCTTGGATATATCTGTCATAACCCTTGGTATTTCTATCTGCATTGCACCTGTAAATTGACTTATTACCCTGTCTCACGGAGTCTAATCATTGTGCCTGATACCATGTAATCTGTGCCACTGCAGACACAAATACCAGCTCTTACAATTCCAAAAGTTCAATAGTTACAGTTCAAGAAGGAAAACAAGCGTTACAGCCTTTACCTTGGTCCATATCTCGCTCCCATACCACCTCTGTGCTGCTGACTACTTATTAGCGTCATGATAAAAAAAGTATGTAAATGAAAATACCTATACATTCAGTTTGTGTCACTTCTGGTTCCAACCATGGCTCACCCACAGGCTTCCACATAGAGCAAAGAGTCCTCTGGGCACGGAACCTTTCGTCTTCCAGTGCTGCTAATAACATCTCTGCCTGAGGGTATGACATCAGCTGCAGCAAACTGTCTGCAGAAAAGGAGGTGCTCTCTGGTGGCATTTCTGGAATTCTACAGTGCTGGAGTTGGGCAGGACTAAACTGTTCAAACAAATGAAAATTACATTTTGGACACTAGATTAGGGCAGAGACCTCATCTTTGTCTGTCTATTAAGTTCTCACCAAGACAATAAGAAAATTACAGATCAGAAGCCATTCTCTCTGTCTATGTATGTATGTATCTGTGTATGTATGTATGTATATTTATATCTTTCTATCTATCTATCTATCTATCTATCTATCTATCTAATTTTACCCTGGAGTAGCCTAATGATGCAAATACCATCAGTCAAGCAAAGAAGTTTTAGCTAGACTTGCACCTTCATCTGGCCTTGTAGCCAGGCCCATAAGCGAGTTCTTAATGAATTAATTAATACATTTCATAAATAAAATAGTATCTATTTCATACCATGATCAAAATCTATTCAATATTTCATATAACTCCTCTTTAATTTACTGTGGTCCAGATTCTGCCAGCCTAATTCAAATTGATGGTATTCAAAGGCTGACCCTATTTTTACTTTGTTTTAAAATAGTTGTAGATAAAATTTATTCTGAAATAGAATCATAGCTTATATGAATTATATAGCTTGTAGTTTACAAATTTACATTTTATTTTCTTGGTATTTTTTACTGAAGTAGATATACATTCCATGTTCCTTCTATTTAACTTTTTCTTTTCCTCTCAACAAATTACACTGTGAAAATAGGAAACATGCATAACTGTACAGTCTTTGAAACTTAATTCCTGTTCCTTTGAAAATTTTTCCAAGTGATCAGTTGTATCAGTGATATCCAAACACCTTAACACCCTTAATGACATCAAAGGTAATATTTATCTCTACAGCCACAAGTGTGTGTGTTATATTACTGGCCTGCACAGGTGACCATAAAACTCTTCTGAAGGCCTTCTTAAATTTCATAGCTTTCAGATGCATACATAAGATATTTATCTTTAGAATTACTATGAGATATTTATTCTTTTATTAGAAGGGTGTCAAAATATTTTAAATTAAGTAAATATATGCACAGGAAGATCCACTGAACTGGTTTAAGCAGGAATATGCAGAAAACAATCATGAGTTAAGAAAGATCACGGTCAAAACATGCGTGTACATGCCTATGCAGTCATGCAATGACATACTCACAAAAGCAAAGAGAACAGAATATACAACACCAATCTCTTTAACTATAAATGACTTACGTCATGGAAATGAAAACTTAACAGTTTAAAATTGTGAAAATTGAATCCATTTGATACAAATATTTTAAAACAGTGTGTTAGGCAGCAACTGAAAGAAATGGACTTTCTTGAAAAAATGCTTTTGCCAAAACCACTGCAAATAGATTTGTTCAGAAAATGCAAGCCATTATTAGCACGAGTGAGGATAACTTGGAGGTGTATGACCACTAACATGGGTATTGATCTTAGTAGAAAGCATTTTCATTATTCTCTGAAGTTTCACTTACTGACATAGAGGCTTTCAAAAGTAAAATATAAGTACTGTGTCTAACTGCCACATGCAGTCGAAAGGGAAGAGAAATATTATCTTCAAAGGTTTTGAGAATTTTTGAGAATATTGCCCATTTCTAACCAAAAATCAGTGCAATGCATCTAAGAATTAAGCTACTTATATAGACTTGAAACTAGTATGCTTAATAATTAAAGAAAACCCCTTAATGTATGTATCACACGTAATGGGAACAGAGAGAGTACTTATGGTATGTTCATGAAAGGAAAACCTTGTTCTATTGCAATCAGTTTCCAGCTGCTTTGTATCCTAAAGCTTGATGTTTTATTCCTATTATCTTAATTTCTCTGCAGGAAAAAATACCTGTCCATCTATGTTTATGTTAACCATTTTGGCTGAAATTTTCCAAAGAGCCTAAGGGAGTTGAATTCTATCAGAGATGGGCATCTAATGCTTTTAAATCCTATTGTAAACCCTATTTTTAAATGTCTAATCCTCTTGTTAAATAGAACTCTTGACTTACTTATACCTTTTGGGAAGCATTTTTCATAGTTTCCTTTCTTCATCATCTTTCTCAAAATATTATAACACATCTATGTATTTATTCTATACACATATATTAAATTCAAGGAAAAGAGGAAGATGAAAACATTTCCATGACAAAAAAAAGGGAAAAAAAGAAAATTTGGTACCAGATACTTTCTGTTTATATTTGTGTCTAATGGACAGTGTTTCCCTTATCAAGTCAAGGAAACAAACAGCTAAGAAAATACTATAAGGGCAAAATGATCTATGTTTTGCGCCTTCTTATTAAGGTTAGGGATACAAAGTTGCCATGGCGACCTCTTCACTTTTGCATGAAGTGTGATAGATTTGGATGTAACAGAAAGTAGATGACGACAGCCAAAGCAATTGTCAGGTATTGAGGTGAGGTAGTCTCATTTGGAAACGGTTGCTGTGTATAGCACAGATACATACTTCATTCCTCCTGACAAGGACTGCTGACAGGAACAACCCATCCTTCGACTGACAACTGGAAGAGAGCGTTGTCTCCCAGCCTTAGAGCTGAAATGACAGTGTGCCTTTTTAATAAGAGCATAAAGAACGCACATTATTTAAGAGGTTTCACATGGATACATACATCCGTATACAGGCATAAAGACTTTCCAACCCAGGAGCACACTGGCACTTTTCAAATTGGCATGCCAAATTAGCTTCTGTTTTGACCTTGTTCGTTCCTATTAGCTGGGTATTAGACAAGAATCCCATGCCACCTTGACAAGGGCTTTTGTTTCTATTATACTGTTATTCAATCCTATACAAGTGATGGATGAGAACGGTGCATGTCTGAATAAGCAGAGGGAATCACCCTAATGAGTTCTCTTCTGCATTGCAATACGCCGTGGATGAAATGACTTATCTGTTCTGCATTAACTGACATGACCACTTCATCTCAACTACTTTCCATAGTTGCCATCGCTCAGAAAGGCTGGTGTTTACAGCTCTCGCTGGAGGAATATTTATCTGACAAACCGTGTTAGAGGTATGAAACCTAATGGTAACAAAGCAGAGCCATAAGAATGTGCACATCAGTAAAAGACAGCCCTGGGATCCTATTAAGATTCCAACTTTTCTTTACATTCAAATTTATTTCTTTCTGTTGTACATTTCCTTAGGTCAAGTCAGCTCTCTGCAGCATTTTATTAATAATCAGAGCCTATTATATTTAATCAGATAGTCTAATCCGACTAATTCTTAACCTCCCAAAGGTTTTCTGGTCACCTTAATACTCAGGCTTATTTTGTCACATACTATAAGTATAGGAATATAAACAAGCTTGTGAGGGTTTTTTGGGTTCTGTTTATTTGTTTTTTCTTTAAAATCATGTTTGTTTACATGCAAATTATTCTGCAAACACATTTTGTTTCCTGTGATCTAAGTCTAGCTTTCCCTGTGTGTTTGCAGTCTGTTTTTCAATATGCTGTCCCTGTTTGCACATTTCCATCTTTGTTGACAATTAACTTTGTTGTCAACAAAGTAGAATAGTTCTTTTGAAGTAAATTATTTACAAATCTCAGTTAAACCCAAAATAATCATTCATGGCTTGTCAACAGCGTATGAGGTTTAGAAGAAGAAAATTATTTGAAAAATATTCTTAAAAAAGAAATAAATGCCATACAAATGGGTTTTAAATAGAAGGCAACAGTGATTTTAAGAATAATTTGTGTGTTTAATGAATAATTGGAAATAAGAATAGTTGGCAATATGCCCTAGATTATGTGTGCATAAAGCCATTTTATTATAATTTAGATCTCACCAGAGTCTTGTAAGGCATCTCTGAGATCGGCTGTCTCCAGGCAATGCTGGGCATCCCAGCCAAAAACAGACAAGGAAGTCATTAGTTAAATCCACAGCTGATATAAGATGGCCCAGCTCCATTGACTTTGATGAGACTTCACCCTTCACGTTGACTGAACGTACAGTGTACTTGAGAAGAGTCAATCATTTCTGGATAAGAAGGAATACAATATTCAGTTCTCATGTGTGGTCACCATGTCCTTATTGGGAACAGTTTGATCGACAGTATAAAGCAGGAATGGAGTCAGTAGATCCTTGCAGATAATGTTTTAAAATTATGCCAAGGACAAGAGAGTTTTGCTGTAGCTTTTTTAGAAATCCTGAAAATAAGAAGTCCTGAAAATATTCTATACTAGCAAATTCACTCTATCTGTGATAAGATGATAAGAAGATGATAAAAAAAATCGGTTTAAACGTTTTCTTAGGAATTATGTAGAACCGCTGTTCAAGGGAGACATGTCATAAGGATGTTGTGGACATTAATGTTGCTTAGGCACACCGTTCATGCAGCTAGTCATAATTAGTCAGAGGCATTCCACTTTTCATCTCCTACCAGTGGGGAAAGGAATTCTTGGCATCAGGGAATAAGTTTTATTCTCCTTTGTTCATTATGCACTCTTTTCTTTTTATTACATTTTATTCAGTGCAACATAAGAAATTAACGCATCTCATGAATTTGTTATTTCTCTTTTTTTTTTTCCTGTGAGAAAAGAAGTGTTGCTTATAGGCCACTATTTTTATGTTCTGAACTTGAATTGATCATTGTCTACTTTACACTCACATAAGTCTCAGCACTGTGAAAAACTCTGTGGGTAAGTAACTGTGGCTTATGTTTAAACAGTAGGAGAGTTCTTTTAGTGCATTCATTAGGAAAGTTCTTGGACATAAGCATCTCTCTCACCATTTTACTGGATAGAGCCTACCTTGAAATCCCTCCTCTTTCAGACATTCATTAAAAATCACATGTGAAAGCTTTTAACATTTATCTGACGTTAATTTGTATCTGGTAGCCTAATGAGTAGGAAATGTTTCTGCAGAACAGTCAAGACCATGGAATTATTCATCTAACAATGACTTGACATGTAAATAAGGCACCCCAGTAGGATGAATTCTAGTCCTGATTCATTGAAAAACTTAACATTACTAGTTACAATTAAATTTTAAAATCTATATCCATTCAACTGAGAAAATACTTTAGTGATATCACAAGAAGTGCGAAATTGTAATGGAAGCATAAATGCCCTTATCTGAACTTTCTTTATAAGTGGGAAGAAGAAACCAGTAACTCTGTCAGTACTCGATAAACTATTGCAGAAGGTGAAGTTACAGTACTGATTTGCAGAGGAAATGCAGTTATGAGTAGATTCAGTTTTGATACCTGCTGTTATGGCAGTGCTCTTACAAGAATTTGTTGTTGTCTGCCAAAAACCACAAAAACCACCAAGGATTTAGATTCTGTCCTGTCCTGCAGGCTACTGTGGAGTCATGGAAAGGAAATGAAAATGGTCTAATTGCTGAAAAGATGTGGCACTGAAATAAAAAAAAAAAAGGCTACTTAGAACCTGAAAGCAATATAGAAATATCATTTGTAGGCAATGATAGTCAGTATGCAGTAAATTGTAGAAAAATTAACTAATATTCATAAGGATTTGAACACCAACCATTTTGGAAACATGTCCATTTCTAACCTTCCTCAACTTTGTGCCCTCAATTTCTTGAAAATTAATCTGTTTGCCAAGTATGTATTCTATGAAAACTATGTCATGCTCTACATCAGCCACACACTGTAAAATTATACTACAATGATGAAAATATCAAAAATCAAATACTGATTACAGGTGAGCACCAGTAAAATACTACAATTCACATACATTTTGTATCAATGTATTATTAAAAAGCCCTTCAATATTGACACAAACCCCTTCCTAGTTAGTTAGGTTTGGAGAGCTATTATAGCTCAATAATAAAATACTACCAGGAAAATTTACTGCTCTCTTTCCTCTGACTTCTCGCTTTTCTTCCTGCTTGAAAAAGACAGAACAACCTCAAAACCAACATACAACACAGAAATGGAAAACTGACAAAGCTTAAATCTGGGAAATAAAAAGTAAGTAACAGTGAGAGAGACAAATATTTTAAATTCACCTGAGAAGGAATTTTGCTTTGATATTGCTGACTTCTCAAGCATTTAGAAATTATTCCTTAATTAAAATGTAAATTGGTGTTTCTAGGGTTTTTAATGTCTCTATTGAATTAAATTAGAATTTAAACATGGATTTTAAAGGTGAAATTTGACTTCCTCATAGGAAGATCATATTTGCTAATATTTTAGCTTTAACTAGAAATTAATATTGGCATTTGCTTAAAGGCAGATTTGTCCATTTTAAGTTTATTGATTTCAGCTTAGCATGCATTGGCTTCTATATGACCTGAAAGAACCAGCAGAGGACAAAACCATAGCATAGCAGGATATGACACACACCAGTGTACCCAGATATTTCAGTACAAAAGGCTTTTAATTCAAAGCAAAAAGAGTGCTTAGAGTATTGATTAAATATTACAACAAAACCAATAACATACAAAGAAGGCACCTAACCAAAGAATGTTCTCTAAGCTTTTTCTTTTCTTTTCTTTTCTTTTCTTTTCTTTTCTTTTCTCTTTTCTTTTCTTTTCTTTTCTTTTCTTTTCTTTTCTTTTCTTTTCTTTTCTTTTCTTTTCTTTTCTTTTCTTTTCTTTTCTTTTCTTTTCTTTTCTTTTCTTTTCTATCAACTACCTGGACAATTCTCTCAATTTTCAAAGTTAGTATTGTCTCTTTTATTTGTTGTTATTTCAATGTTTTTCTTTTTCTTTGGAATGAAATTAAATATATTGACTTCTGCAAACAACCTTTATTTACAATTATATGTGTTGCTGTTTGTTATTTCATAGTAATTGAGAGGTAAATACAATTTGATGATGGAAGCACTATCTACAGTATTTTGATGATACTGTAACAAGAAATGAGGAGTCTAGGACAGAAAACTACCCTGTCTTCTTTATTTTAGTCTCTGGTTATATCAGCTGTGTCCAAAGAACTTTCTTGCAAAGTAACCCTTAGCTGCTCAACATTAAAACTTTTCGTAGAGTGTGTGAAAAGTTTGAGTTACTGTAATGGACATAGCTATAAAAACTTCTTATAAATCAGTATGTAGAGTTAGAATCAGAAAAAAAACCCCAGTGTTTGCTTCTGTCATCATAGAACATTGTTTCCCAAGCTTCAGAAGTATTCAATACTTGAGAAGTATTTGACTGAAAACTTTGTTAAACCATTGTTATTCATCAATTTAGGTTAAAAGCAAAGTACAGATAGGGAGAAAATCGTTCCTGTGACTCATAATATATTTTTGTAAGACATAACAAAAGAGGATGTTTTACATTACCTTTGTCTTTCTTCATAGCAGCTAATATGTATGCTATTTCACAGGAAGCAACATCACACTGGGTCAATTTTCACCAGATGTAATCTCTTAGTGAGATTAGGATTATTTTTAGCAGACTAAAGGCTGAAGTGAAACACTGCATGGGTACAAAGCTATTATGTTTTTAATTATGTTTTTAATTATTGTGTTTTTAATATGCCTGTGCAGTGCAATTGTAGAATCAATATTTACTCATGCTGACAGTCTAGTGCATGTGTTGACAATTTGACTTAAATTGCTTGTGTTGTGTGAACTGAAATCTTTGCGCAGTAGTTGTGCTTTGAATATCCACCAAAAAAAAAATCAGTGAAGGGCCACCTGCTCTCTTGTTAAACCATTCACAGGAGGAAGCAGGCAGCCAGTCAGGAATAGCACATATTTAAACTGTTGATCTTTTTGACTAAATGAGTTGGGATACAGCTGCAGAAATGGAGAAGAGCAGAACTTTAAACTACGAGGCTAATTGAAAAATAAGCATTTCCCTCTGAAAGTCTATTCTTCTCCATACTTGATCTCCCTTAACTGTCTAATGTTCTCTTTTCCTATTACTTTTGCAGCAACATAGGAGAAGCACAATAGTCAGGGAAAAACAGAGCAATTGGGATTTCCACTTTACTTTTCTGATTCCACTCTTCTGATGTCAGGGCTAGGCTTGTGCTGCAAAACAGACACGCATTTCACTCAGTCATGTCCATTCCCCTAGCCCTGAGCAAAGGATTTTGTGATGGAACTTCCAGCAAAAGAAAAACCCTTCTCAAAATTCTGTGTTCCCCTGTTTGTAATTCTCAGGGCTTTTGTATCCCGTAACTCTTTCCTTCAAATCCCAAGGGATATGAGCAAAGGTTCCAGCTGCAACGGTGATTACCATAATTTGTCTAAAAGGATTGGTGTTCCTATTGTGCCAAGGAGTATCTCCTTTCAGTGAAAATTTGGAAGAAAATGCAAAGATGCTTTGAGGGATGAGGGAAAGCAGTTATTTTACATGTTAGACTTGACTAAAAATATTACTGTTCTCTGAAAGAAATTTAAGTGTAGTAAAAAGTCATCCAAGAATGAATTGCAAACATTATCCATTATCCCATGCTTTATATTCATATGAATTAATTATTTTCAGCTTGATCTGTTAGCTAATTCCAGAACCAAATCACTAGGGAAATATGATGTTAATGTGTACATGTTAATAGACATATTTAATCAATTACTTGGTGAGTGTTTTATTACAAGTATAAGCTTGAAAACAAAATGTTCTACAGGACCAAGCTGTTCTGAACTAACACTATAAAAAGTGATGCAAATGTAAATCTGTCTGCCTTTGGCTAGCAATACTTTTTTTGCCTTTTTTTCTATTTTATTCTACTTTTTATAAACCAAGAAGTTAAATTTCAATTGAGAAGTGCTTCATCAAGCATGAGTTATTCTGAAATCCTTTTCAGTAATATAAGGCAATATAAAGACAATATATAATACAGCAAGAAGACATAACTTTTCAGCAAAAGTGTTGTGCAGCTAAACCCAGAAAATTTGTCTTAGTACTTTTGGGTTTCCAGATTTCTTTTTATATTTCTCAACTACCTTTGGAAAATACTTAATAAAGTATATACTGTATAAGACTAGGGAAAACAAAATAAGCCTTTCTTCTTTCATTTTATCACCTTATCTGTTCGTGCCAGGAGTAGTATTCTCAGTACAGCCAGGAGCTCTTTATGAAATATTTCCCCAAATTAACCACTGCCGATCTGTGAACTTTTTCTAAATTGCTAGGTGGACAGCCCTCACAGTTTCCATAAGTTGTTTGCAATTTAAAAGCAAATTTTATAGCCAAAGTAGAACTTATACACCACTACTGTTAATACCATACCTGCTGACATCAAAATTGCCTGTTCTATGGCTATTATACACTTGATACATCAGTGAGATTAAATTATGTTTCTATCAACAGTACTGATAGCAATTTGGCAGAATGTTGCATTTTTATAGCAAAATATGATTTAACATTACTATGACCCCTATAGAATTTGGTAGGCCACATTGAACTCTTCTCAGTATGTTATCTAATACTAAAAACTAAAAGCCTAAAAAAAAATAAGGAACACAAAAACTGTATGTCAGAAGCGAACCACATACAACAGACTACTACATGTATCTGCAAATTTGCAGATGACAGCCCTTGTTGGGGGGAGTGTTGATCTGTTGGAGGGTAGGAGGGCTCTGCAGAGGGTTCTGGACAGCCTGGATAGATGGGCCAAATCCAGTAATATGAGGTTTAACAGCACCAAATGCCAGGCCCTGCACTTTGGCCACAACAACCCCTGCAGCGCTACAGTCTGGGGGCTGAGAAGCTGGACAGCGGCCAGGCAGAAAGGGACATGGGGGTATTGGTCACCAGCCAGCTGAACATGGGCAGTGTGCCAAGGTGGCCAAGAAGGCCAGCAGCCTGTGTCAGGAAAAGTGTGGCCAGCAGGACCAGGGCAGGGATTGTCCCCTGTACTCAGCACTGGTGAGGCCACACCTCGAGTGCTGTGTCCAGTGCTGGGTCCCTCAAGTTAGGGAGGGTGTTGAGATGCTGGAGCATGTCCAGAGGAGGGCAGCTAGGGTGGTGAGGGGTCTGGAACACAAGTCCTGTAAGGAGCATCTGATGGAGCTGGGATTGCTCAGTTTGGACAAAAGGAGGCTCGAGGGAGAGAGACCTTATCACTCTACAACTCCCTGGAAGGAGGCTGTAGCCAGGTGAAATTCAGTCTTTTCTCCCAGACAACCAGCAACAGGACAAGAGGACAGAGCCTTAAGCTTTAGGTTGGATGTCAGGAAGAAGTTTTTCACAGAAAGGGTAATTGGTCATTGGAATGGGCTGCCCAGTGAAATGGAGGAGGAGTCACCATCCCTGGAGGTGTGCAAGAAAAGACTGGATGTGGCGCTTAGTGCCATGGTCTGGTTGACAAGGTGGTGTAAATTCATAGGTTAGACTTGGTGATCTCAAAGGTCTTTTCCAACCTAGCTCATTCTGTGATTCTGTAATATTTTGGAGATATCAAAAAGATATTTCTTAACCTGATTATCAAATTTCTGTCAATTTTCCTGATATTTAGGCTTAAAAGGAGAAAAACACTTAGAACTTCAATTTTTGCACTGTATTCATCAATGTAAGAATTTGCTTAAAGAACATTAGGGCCTCCAGACCTTACAGTAAACACAGCTGCTTTTACTATTTTAATTTTTGAAATGCCATTTCTTCTCACTCTTTTCTCCTTTCTATTCTGAGATAACATGCAGTGTGCCACTGTGAGATTCTGTGGTGTTTCTTAACTCAGAACTCCATATTGTTCATATAAGGGTAATCTTTTTGTTAGTTTCTATGGGGTTTTTGTTCTGTGTTTGCAAGTTACTGTGGTTTAACAGGGGTAGACACCTCAGCCCCACACAGATGCTCGCTCACTCCATCCTTGGGATGGAGAAGAGAATTGCAAGGGTAAAAGTGAAAAAACTGATAGATTGAGACAAGGACAGTTTAATAGGTGAAGTAAAAGCTGTGTGTGAAAGCAAGCACAAGGAATTCATTCACCTCTTTCCCTTGACAGGCAGCTGTTCAGCCATCCCCAGGAAAGCCAGGCTCCATCACATGTCATGGTGGATTGGGAAAAGAAACACCATCACTCTAAATATCCTCCCCTTTCTCCTTCTTCGCCACAGCTTTTATTGCCATATGGTATGGAATGTCCCTCTGGCTGCAATCAGCTGTCCCAGTTGTGTCCCTTCCTTGTGCACCTCCAGCCTCCTGGCCGGAGTGTCAGTGTGAGAACCAGAAAAGTTCTTGACTCTGTGTGAACACCGATAGCCAATAAATAAAACATCCTTACTTAATCAATACTATTTTCATTTCAAAGACAAAGCACAGCACCATAAGAGCTACTATGAAAAAAAATTAACTCTATCCCAGCCAGAACCAGTAGGCAAGTGCAATCATATTTAAAATGCCATGTAAAAAAATACAGCACATTCTCCTTTTACTGTCAGTTTGATAGCAGATATCAAAGTAAATGTGATGGTTGTGTGTGGGCAAACATAGTGCATGATGCTAGGTTGAGCATGCATCCATTTAGTACATGTTTGCCTGCCTTCGTAGCATCTCATAAAATCTCACATATCTTTTGAATTTCATCTATTAATAATTTTCTACAGTATTTTCTTCATCCAAAAACTAAAACAGTCTCACTTATAGCCAATACTGACCCTCTTAAAAGCCCAAGGATAAATGATTTTGAACTTTTTTTTTTTCTAACTCTGGCACTAGATGGCAGTAAAAGCGCAACGCTGAACATTTCATCCAACATGGAGAAATATACAGAGAGCTCTGAGGCAGGCGAAAGGCTATCATTGTAAGTCAGCTTGCCTTCAAAGGTTAGCTAGAAACAGGATATGGAATATCATGCACAATCACTAGAAAATATATATAAAAAAAATCCAATAGCTAAAAAAAAAATAGCATTAAAGAGGACAGAGTAATGGGGAGTTTCAAGTAATTTAAAATACCAAGAAAAACTGACTTCATATGGTTTGCTAAAATCTGCCAAAACAGCAGATCAGTGATCTGCAAAAGTAAGATATAAAGGCAAGTGTCCTACCAGTGTGCCAAAAATATGATTCATCTTCACAAAAAGCTCTAAGAAAAGAGGAGGAGAAAAGCAATCTGCACAAGATTTTTTTTATTCATTACTAAATTGAATTTTATTAAATCTCTGAAGTTAATGGAGTTGTATTTCTTTACTTTTAAAGTCACTGAGAACATACCTACAGTAAGAATGTACTGCTAAAAAGAGGAAAAAATTTTCTGCCTTCCTTTGTTTTGAGATTGATACATTTTATGCCCTCCAGCAGAATGTATATTCTGTGGCATCAGCCTGACAGTACCCACTCACAGAGTCTAGCTTCTTGCTGCAGTGTTGTAGTAGTTGAATCCTTGTAGTAGTCCTACCTTTGTAAACACCTGCATCTGTAATGGACAAAGAGGAAAAAAAAAAATCTAAAATTAGATTTATACAGAAAAAATTTACGTTTCGAGTCTTCTTATGAGGACACTTTCAAAATATTTATTGGATGTATTTCAAAGAAATCTCTAGCAGTGACATCCAACTCAAGTGAGCTTAAGCTCAAGGTTTAATGGCTTTCATGTTGTTGCACATTAAATCAACAGAGTGAATTGGATTTAGAACTGCAAACTAAAACTGATACAATCTTTTATAACAGTTTTGCAATCATTATTTTTAGTCACCTAAGTGCCTGGATTCTATTCTGGGGTACTTATTACAGAAAGGGAAGCACATTTTCCACCCTCAATCCTATTCAAGATATACAAAATCTCATAGAAGACATTCCAAAGCATTTATTACTTCAGGATGCAGATAACATCCATCTTTCTTAGAGGCTGAAGGTATGAAGAACTTGATATCATGCTGACTATAAAAAATAAACCTATAGATAAAAATCAGAAAGCTCAAAATTAAATCCTCATAGGAGATTCTGGACTTATTTTTTGTTCTGTAAATCTTATTGTCTTAAAAACTTCTCTTAAAGCAAGTACTACTTTTTATTGCTCCAGTTTAAAATATTCTTTATTTGAATATAACGTCAAACTTTTGTTAGAATATATTCACACTCTGTAACAATACATGGCTCTGGGTTTCACAGAAACAAACATGCATAACATAAAGTCCTGAAGCTTTTAAGTATTGAATTATTTAGGGTCTAAACACGAGTGCACTGCACATTTATGTCATCTCTTCTGGGAAGAAAAGCTCCTTGCTCTACTAGAGGTTAGACAATAGAAGCTGTGCTATCAGCATGCTTTTAATCACCTTTTCCATCTTCGTCTTACACATCACTCCTCTATGATGCCAAAAATAATGCCACAAGAAAGTACTTGTTGTGTTTTATACCCAACCCTCCACACATACTGATTCCTTAAGGGAATACCTTAAGTATCCGAAGAGAATGCCAGCTTTCTTTGTTGCCTATCACCAAATTGATGTATGACCTTTGGATCTTACCGGATACACCCTCACCCCAGTCACAGAAACAACAATATTGGTGAAAATACCTTCTTCCATCATCTTCTAGGCTGGGGAATGGAACCATTCATTTCTGAGAGCAGAACTTAAGTGACTCATCCATCACCACCAAATCACTTCTATGTATTCTGTGTGGTGAAAGCTAAGCAGATGTATGTGCGATAGGACTTTTTGGACAAGAAAGGCTTTAGGAAAAAAAAAATTCTGGGTCTAGAAATTCTTCCCTTTATCTTATTGTATTGTTTGTGGTTTAGGAAGGCACAGTATCCCACAAATACTGTAAAATCAAATAACTCTCAAAAAGCAGAGGGTTCTCATTTATCCCCTTCTGTTGCTACACAAAAATCTTCCAAATATTCTAGACCAAGAGAATTATTAATTAATGACAAGTTGCAAATATGTATTCTAAACATTAGGGTTTTTTAAGGCAGGGAGTGTATGAGCATTTTTTAAGATCTCATTGATCTCATTTTAATAGCTCATTGACAGCTCATTGTAGGCAATAATGAATTTAGTATTTACTTATTATTATGTCTCCTCCTTTATGTATCAAATCTAAGTATTAGCACCACATATTGAAAATATACTCTATTTTAAAAAAACCTCAACACTTAAATCTGCTGTTTGGTTTGTTAGTTTAGTTCTACATCTAGAATAATTAGTAAAAGAAAATTTAACTTATCATTTGGGAAAATGGGAATTTTGTCCTTGAAGCAGAGTATGTTTGCAGAAGAATATCAGCTTTTCTTTTGGTTGCTTCTCCAAGACCAAATGAAATAACAAATATAAATTCTGAGCTTTGACTTTTAGAGCACTGCTGTTAACTTTTGATTATTAAACCCACGCTTTAAGCATCTCCCAAATTGCCTTCTTTTTGTTCTCCTACTTCCCCTCCTGTATCTTCCAATCATTGTTGGCATTTTGGTACTTCTTCTAAAGTGCAATATCATCCTTTTAGAGCTTTGCATTATCCAGGTGCTGTGATCTTTGATTGCATTTGCTGGAGCATAAACATAAATAAATCTGTAATTAGACAGGGGCACCCTTACCCTGTACAGAGGAAACTGGAGGATTTTCATGGCACACTCCCTTATGGTGAGATACAACTCCTGTCACAGGAGATCACTCTCCATTAAATGTAGTTTACAAAACCAAAGTAAACACAGATGACCCAAATGACTGCCATCATTGTGTGCTCAATAAATTACTGGCTTTACTGACTGGATTAACATAAGCCTTCAGGTACAGAAAAAAAAGAAGTCCTTGAATCTCCCTGAAAATCTGTCATTGCAGGGATTTTACATTTGAGCCTAGGATCCTCCGCAAAAGTTTGTTACCCTTTATGGAGAGAGAACATTTTACGCGTTTTAGTGGATGTGTAGTCATATTCTTTCTCCAGTAAAACTTTTATAAACATAAGATTTCACAATAGAAAGACATTCTTGATCCCCACAGAATTCTGAATATCACCTGCAGTTTTTACTTTTATTCTTCATTGACATATCTTCATCCAAGCTGCTTCAAAGCCTGTATTAACAATCAACCCCTACCTGCAGATAACAATGAATATGAATATTAATTATTTAGGCTAAAGTAAGTGATTTTCTTGATTTTTGTGTGGTTTTCTTTGGTTGTGATTTTGTTGTTGGTCGTGGTTTTTTGTTTTTCTTTTTCAAGCTACACTCTGGCAAAAAGGTTTGACTGACATGCCTTTGGAATTAGGGTTTTCTTATTTCAAAAATAGCAGTTGTACAAAGCAGAGCAGAATGAAGAACTAGTATAATATTTATTTATACCTCTACATTCTTCCAGGTAACTGTCAACTTCACATTTTTAACAAATGAAATATGATTTATCTGGCAAAATTTGAGCTATGAAAACATTTTGAATAAAGCATCTTCCACAACACAGATTTTCACAGGTATTGCAGATCTGCTTCAACAGATCCATGATCTGCCATTATTCTAAAGTTTTCTAGGGTAAGATGTTTTGTAGGCTACAGTAGACCAAATGATGGGCATCTGCCTGTGCTATGTCTAGAGTGCTGAGGCAGCAATACATTCAGAGTACACAAAAAATAGGATAGAATGCAGTCAGTGAGCTCAGATATTTCAAACTTTAGCCTACTTTTAATGTGAATATAGGGTTATTTTTTTTTACAGTTTGAAAAGCTGAGGTGTAGTCATCAGTACCAATTTTGAAATGCCTCCAGTCTGACTGAACAGCCAAGGCCAAAATGGTCTTTAAGAACATGTAAATATGTAGAAATTGCTATAATGAATCAAGGCTCTCTGTATTTATTTCATCTTCAGTAGTCAGGATTGAATACATCAGAAAAAGATATTAAAATCTCTATCGAAAAATCTGCCTAAAGGGAAAATTTCTTCTGAATTCTTATTAGATAGTTCCTAGCTTATATCTGAATGCATGAAGATTTATAGCCCTCACTTTTTAATCCAAACTAATGTAACTTGACTCCTACTTAACTCTTGGCCTTGCTTATGCCTTGGAGCAATAAGAGCAATGGGTTTATTATGCACTAGGTAAAATTTTTTCCCCTTTTATTATTTTTAGATATTTTTAAATAGAAAATGAAAGTGTTCCTATGAATCCTCATTTTTCCTACTCTGAGACTTCCTCAGATTTACACTAATCTAGTCACTAGCTAGTTTTACAGTGTTATTATTTGTGCAAAAATAAGAATTGCATAAATTTCACATAAATTTAACAACTCTCTATAATGAATCATTAAATATTATTTGTCTATAACCTTCCTTCATTATATTTAAGGGGATTTAATGCTAAAGAAAAGGACAAGTGGCATCACTATAAAAAGAGGTATGATACCACCTTTTGTCTCTAGGTTCGAAACTCAGAACTAAACCTGATCCAAACTTGAAAGACTAAAGGGTCTCGTGAGGGTCTCCATAACATAGACCATGCCCCAGCTCAGCTGCAGGCTTACTAGTTAGTCTGTCTTTAAGGTTAATTTAAAGACCAGAAATCTGACAGTAAAAGCATTATGCTTCCTAAATGAGCTATGAACATCTGGGCACATTGTTCTTAAATTAATACTTACTGACAGTTTGAAATGTTGTCATATACAAGTCCAGGTACATAAATTCTCTCTAATAATTCAAAATATTTTAGAGGTCTTTTAACTTTTTCTTTAAGAAATCTAGAAAACTTAAACAATAACTAAAGATTTGCTTGAACTTCACTGTCGGAAAATCCACTAGTTACCTTTCCATGAATAATGTGTGTTTATATCACTCTCTGGCTCCAGTTTCAGACAAGGTTCACAAGTATCTTTTAAAGAAAGATGGGAGCATTTCTTTTCGCAACTCATTTAATGAAAAAACCTAGCAATGTACTCCTTCCATGTATACAAATAATAAAAACCTCTCCAGTCAAGTTCAGTGCTATGTTCTCTTCTCACCACCTTTCCTAGACAACACCATCACTGTCTTTGACTCTATGACATGTACATCGCTTTTGAATTCTCTGAGTTCTCTGCTCTCCGATATTTCAGAGGACAAATGTCAGTCAAACACTGCTGCTGAACACTTTATCTACTGCATGTCTACTACCAAAGCCACTATTTTTCAGTAGTTACCAAAGCATATGTAAATAATTTTATTTTGTTTCAATGCTGAAAATTTAAGATATGTTTATATCACAGCCAAACATAAGAACAATATGTTGTTTCTGAGTATACTCATCTGCTGTTTTTTCTTGAATTGTTGTCTTTTCACTAAAACATCCTTGATTTGTTTGTACAACTACAGCAAAGAGGGATCTTTATGACTGCAGTAAGACAAACTAAGAGTATAATTGTTATACAAGTCAGTGGAGGATAAAATATTACTTCCAAGCTTCAAGAGGTCTACTGCTCAGTATATGATGAGACAGAGGGTAAAGAAACACTATTAATAAGTCTTTAATACTTTAACTTTGTACACTATTGACCCCAATGGATAAAAGCTGGAATAATAACATTGTTCAGTAATCCAAATGCATATTTAGTGTCCTTCAAAACCAGACTTTTATATCTATTTTTTCCGCATTTACTTTTGCATGTCTCCAGTTACTTCAGTTTGCATATACACACAACCATGTGCATTTAGTTTTCAAAGACAGAAAGCCCATTGTGGGGTGATTGTTGAAAATAAAGGGTTTCTTTCTACATTTTACCAGAAGCTGTGGTAGGTGGTGCTATAATTTGCAATACTTCCTCTCCTGTCTCTGACCGGTGTTGAGCAGATTAATTAGTTCATGTCTGTACAACACTTTGAAAGCAGTCAGTGCTATATAATTAGTCCTACGTATTACTAGAATAGGCTTAAATATCTTCAGTGACTCTGCTTCAACAATTTACCTTATGTCACTCTCTAATTGACCTTGGTCTGCAAAGAATTTTCTTTATGTCTAATTTAATTTTCACATTTTATAGATTTTGTTCACAACACCATGGTTGCCGGAAAATTTTCACCTCTCTGAAAGATATTTTTCAAATTAGAAATATCCTCAGAAAAACTGGCTAACCTTAGCCAAGAGGAACTTAAATAGTGATTAAAAGATTTCCCATTATAGCAAGCATCAGAATAATCTCAAATATAGATTTTAGGATGTAAACATAGGAGATACTCTATGTAATTTATCAAAAATCTAACACTCTGAAAATATTCAAGGCTTACCACACTTTTAGCAAACTGTTTGCAAGTTAGAGAAGGTTAGCTTCAATTCCATACTTTGACATATTTCCTCAATGTTTTTTTTAATCTTTCTCAATGTACTTAAAAATCCTTTTACTATGTAAGTATTTAAGGGCCCTCACCCTATCTTTTTTATAACTTGAGACATTCTTTTTGATGGAAATGTCTTTATGAGCCTTACATATTTGGCATATTCTTATGCAAAGTGAATGTAAATATTTATATAGTCAAATAGGTTTACAGTAATTTAGCGTTGGATTAAATAAATGTGACAATTTTTTCCTGAAAATGTGACTGGCAGTGAAATGAGAAATCTAAAAAGAGACCCAGACTTACATGCGAGATATAGAAGAGGTAAAGATATGGCTTCACCTTTATTTCCTGTCTTCTCCTTGGTGCAAAGGTGTGTGAAAGTGTTCTCCTTTGACACATCTGCGAACACAAGAACAGCAGACAGAATATGCACTTCTCTCTGGTCTATTTTCAGGCCAGACCGACCCAGGAAGGCATCCTCCTCTGTTTCCAGGGCGAAGAGCTGCTGGGGCCAGCAGGGGCAGGCAGGTAGGCAAGCAGGCCAGGGGTTTTTTTTGATGGACACAGGGTCGGACAGTGGAGCTGTCACTTGAGTATTTATTTCCTTCTCCTTGCTGACTGCTGGGCTGATTGAAAATCCTCTGCATGAGCTTTTTCTGCCTGTGTAGCCTGATGCTTTCTACAATCCTGTACTCTCTCCTCAGCTTTTCCCCTAGCAATATTTCCTGTCAATCTTTTCTATGTTTCTTCAACTAACCACTTCCTGTCAAAACCTCTATAGGAAATAAAGAGAAAATGAGTAAACAGAAGAAGCATTAACATCTTTCCCCCCTATGTGATTACTGTGCTTTCTTTCTTTCTTTCTTTCCTTTTTTTTATTTGTCTTTGCTTACAAAATAAATTTTTAGTTCTTGTTTCCATAGAATTCTTATTTTGCCACATTTGCAATCATGCATACCAGAAGAAGGGAGGAATTCTAGCCTCAGGCAAACTGAAAGCAGAAATGCTAAAGAACTGCAGGGTGGTGCAACCATCAACTATATGGAAACATGCAGAGATATTTTATCTAACTACAATTATGAGGTAAAAGTCAATGCTTTGATCTAGGGAAAGTACCACAATCTTCCAGGAATTTCTGCACATCCTTCTTCATTTTAATAAAGTTTTAGAAAATATTGCAGAAAATAGTACAATAATCCTAAACTTTTTTCCAGTCCTTGAAATGACCTACATCAAAGAAAAAATATACTTTTGGATTCAATTCAGTTAAAGGTTTCTACTGCAACTGCAAATAGTATCTCTCATAGTACAGACAATCTGGGTTTCTCAGCAATTAGGCTTCTTACAAGGTACTAAGGTTGTGGGCAGAGAAAAGATCTAGGCCCTATTAATAGAGTGGCTTTTCAAATGTCCTATCTTGTTTCTCTACTTTCTCAAGTGCTGCTGAGATAGAAAGCCAGCAAAGTTGTAACAGAAAAGTTTACATCTTATCAAATTTGATGGGGCTTTTCAAAAGATAATGGAACTAAAAATGTTACCACAAATTTACACTCTAAATGGGAAAAAAAAATAAGTACACTAAAAGATTTTTTTTTTTTTTTGCCATTTCTAGGAACTACTTGATGTGTGATTTAGTATGCATACATGTAAAAAGCTGATTTTGCTAAATCACGCCTCCCTAATCTAAGAGATTTTCCTGGTGTAGAGTATGTTTAGGTTTGGGTTTTTTTCACGAAAAAAATTTATTTTAGTGTTTTCCTCTTTTTTTCCCAGGTGATCCAATTAGGGTGAAGTTTTGATTCATGGTCCCAGAGAATCATCACATCTAGTGCAGGAGAGCTGGCTCTCAACCTGACATCCTGCAGGTACTCATTCCTTTCTCTTCCTTTCAGTGTTCATCTTGCACTCTAGTACGCTGACACTGTTTCTTTATTGTCTTCTTGTTTCAGATATTTGAGGGCACTTGGCAAGTCATGCTGAGCATTGCATTGTCTGTGTTTCAGACAGCTACCAAGTGTCCGTTTTTAAACTTAGATATAAACATTGCATCTTTAGCAGTTCCTTTAGCAGAAATTATGTTTGGTTAGTTGCAAACAGAGTTTCCTTGTAGACATGATTGTTTGTAAGCTCTTTTCCCTGTGTTTAGTCATGTGCCCCTCCTTCCAAATATGTATTCAGTATGACCTCATATAGATCAAGTTCCAAAATCACTTGAGTAGAAAAACAATATTAGAAAAATATATAGTTTCTCATGAAAAATAACACAAAAATCGTGACATAAGAACCAAAACCAATCATAGTTTGGATAACAGCTTACTTTGAAATCTCTTCCTTTGAAAATATAAACAAATGGGGAGGGGAGGAAGGGGGGGATTATATGGAGTTATACCTATATTTAATAGCTGTGATGAACTGCTACCAGAAGGATTTCAGAGAGCTATGGAAATAACAGTCGCTGCTGGATTTCCCCAGGAATGCAGGAATGCTCCCTAGAGTACAGTGTCTACTGCTTTCCTCAGATGAGTTTTATATTTTTTCAGAGGATGTCAGACTGTGGCACTAAGCTTCGTCTAATTATGTCTATAAAGTGGCATTTTGCAGCCTCTAGCTCAAAAGTTGGAAGAGACCCAGGTGGGCATATTGCTTCCAAGCAGTATAATGTTTGGAGGTAGAGTCCCCCGTGATCGATGCACTTGTCCAACCCATCTCTACTCCTACTTCCAGGGCAGTTTGGCTTTGCCCAGTGGAATGACATATGTCTTCAGACCTACCAAAAGTTATCCACTCTCAGCAGTTATGACAGGGAAAAGGTGCCATTTTCCATGCTTGCCTGGCTGCCTCATCTCAGTGTCCATTTGTGTCAGGATTGATGGCTTTGAGAACGAGTGCAAAGACCAAACTGTTTCAATAGTGCTGTGTCAGCCAGTTCTTAAACTCCGGCACTATCCTGAGCTGCAGATGTGCCCTTGGTGAGCGTCCCCACTCAAATAAAAGCCAAGCAGAAGTATACAGAGCCCTACACATTCCTCCATTATTTACTTCCACCTCCTCTGTGGAGGAAAAGAAACGGAGACAGATTGTCTTAGAAACTTCTCTGAATTCAACATCTACAAAACTTAAGATGTCTAAGGATGATATAACTACTAAATTGTTAGATTATCAGGTAAGATTTGTTTCATTAGTCCTTAGACATTTAACATTCCATATAGGAAATTGTAATTAGAGCAAAGGTAGCCTCCAGTCCCATGAGAAGGAGTGGGCCTTCACACAACCAATAGCTATGCCAAGCAAAGGTTGTGGTTATTTATTGCACTTTTTTCTGCCTTCAGTAGGGTTTTACTCAATACAAATTAACAAAATTGCTTTTCCTGGTATGTATTTTGCATCTTGGAATAAGTTAAATGAAAATATATGGAAAGTTGCCTACCTAAGACTTTCTTACCTTAAGGTATATATTCTGCATTGCAGTGTGCTGAGAGTGTTTAAAGCACTAAGTATATTGCTTACCCTGCAATACTGCTTAGCCAAAAATCTCTTGGGACCCAAGAGTAGGAGAAAGGGCTAATTACATATACCTTTATTGCCCACTGCTTGAATGCTGGTTCTCAAGCTTTTCTTTTGAGCACACTGTGCAATTTTTTTTCAGAGGATAGAAGTGGAACGAGGGGAGATGATAGGTTGTTTGATAAAAAATGTGCTCAAACATGGGCAAACAGGTACTTTTATCTTTTGCTGTTTCCCTGTGTGAGACCACTCTGGTTTATCACATCTTTTGGGGTTTTTACTCATTTTCCATAGGGATATGTGATAAATCTTGGTATAACAATGTATAAAATCTATAGGTTTCAATGATTCTCTTGTGGAGTTACCTTTCCTTGGTAGTCGTGAAAATGAGTCCAAGAAATTTATATTTGCTGATTTAGAAGTGTAAACTCCATTTGCTGTGTGCTGACCCATGGAAAAAACCCCAAACCCACAGAATCCAAAATGTGACATTATTAAATGCTACAGGTTAGCTGAAAAATTTATTTCCAGGTGTGATTGTCTTTCAATATCAGCTAAGTTCTTAAATTTTCTGGTTTTCTGCCAGGTGAAAGTAAGATGAACAACAAAGATTTTGGACTCAGGGACTCATTTTTGCACTGCAATATTTATCAGCCAGATTGGCATGTTTTAATTGGTTGCTAGTTTTGAGAAGATAAATCTCATGGAAACTTCTGGCAATTTGAAGACAATATCTTTAATAAATCTATATATGGAAAAAAATTAAACAAACTGAGCATAGCAATATGTGAAATGGAATGAACAGTCAGAATATTTTTAAATGGTTGTCAGTCATAATGTGTTTGGAAATGATTCAATTATTTATATTTTCCTTTCACTGATGTTGCAACAAATCATGGAAAATTTGCTACATTTGTAATGGTTATTTCTTCTTTTAAAATATGTTTTTAAAATGTCAGTCTAGGTGAGAGGGAAGGATCCATCTGTACATATATCATTTTTTTTCAGTTGTACTCTAAATTTCACAGCGAATTTCAATATTCATGTGATGAAAAGATTTGAAAATTCAATTCAGGTCCAACATACTGAATGAAGAAATTCTACAGCTGCTAGAAGTTACCAAGCTGTAGGTAAACTAAGTTTATATTTTCTGTTGCTCACAGTTTCAGGAAAGAAATTAGAATTTAAGGGTTTGATAACTGCTTCTTATAAAAACCAAAATGTGCAAGAGAAAAGAGGTGAAAAAAAGAAGAAAAAAATCAGAACTTCTGAACACTGTCAATTACTTCAGGAAGTTAATGCACTTATTCCAGAAACCTTTCAGTTCTGTGCACAGAATTGAGCCAGTTCTTGGTGCAGAAAGAAGTAATTTAGTCATGCACCACAGTGTTATTCTTCTTTAATAGTGCTGTAATTGATTGGAATAAAACCATACAATATTCATCTAATAAGAGTTATCAATCAGCTATTCCTGAAAAAAGTAAGGATAAATATTATTCATTCTTGGAAATAAAACGAAGAGTAAATTAACATGTTTTAATTAGAAAATAAATCAAAATCCAGTCCAAAGTAATAAAGCCTAGCTATAAGTATTCATCTTTCTTTTTTAGTCTGTCTTATTTGAATTCCATATATGTAAAAGAACTTCAGTTTTCTAGAATTTGTAGAGAAAATAATGCTTTTATTGTAGTATATATCTACAATTTACGCTCAAACAAAAATATCTAGAAATATTACAGGCAGTAGATAGATAGACAGACAGAGAGATACATAGTAACTACTCATTAATTCCCCCTTGCCCAAGTTTTTAATGTAGAAATATCCACACATATATTATAAAGTTCTCTATTTCTAGGAAAGCATACTAAAGGATAACATTCAATTCCTGAGTACTGTTTTGAATCTAAAGGATTCAGTCTTTCACACCATTTTTCTAACAAGAGTATCTGTAGTAGCTGTTAAACCATTGGAGTACACAACAGAATATTCCCACAAACAATATAAGACAATTCCTTTAAAAGGCAAAAAATGACAATAAAAATCCCTAGAATAAATTACAAATAGGTCAGTCGATTTTGACTTAATCCAGTGAAATGTGGACAGCAAAATAAATATTCATTTCAAATTAGTCTCTAATTATAAATATTACCTGCACATCACAGATACCCGGATCACTAATCTGTAAACTAATTAAGTAGCAGCATCTACATACAAATGAGGATGCGTGCTGTAGGAAACAAGGAAATAAAGCATTAGTCAATTTCTGTAGTATTCAGTGAATAAATATAGAATTATGAAAGTTTTATTTGATATTTATTTTCAGATCAGCATACAATTGTACATTTATGAACACGTATGTTGATAAAACTCTACCAAAAGAAGGAAATAACATTCATATGTTTGTTTAAACAAATGTGGCATGTCTCACAGTCTTGATGTGGATTAAAAATAAGACAGATATTGGGAAACTCACAGGTATAACATAGCCAGACTACAGGGGAGATCAATTCACCAAGAAATTCACCACTACCACAAATGTTGGCAATTTGATTACGCCCTTGAGGATAGTTACTGAATTTTTCTTGCTTTGAAGTAGGAACTCCAAAATAGATAGTCATGGATGGGCTTAGCAGGTTCTACACATATTTTTACTTACTAATAAATAAATAAAACTTTGACTAACTAAAGCATAAGGATTAATTGACTTTCAGCAAAGTCACATTACTTAATGCAAGGTCAATCAATAGTAAATAAATCCAATACCATAGCTATCCAGTGACACATTTCCCTCCACTTTAACTATTTGTCTAGTGGAAACTCCCAAGTGACTAGAGGGAATAATCAGTCATGCATTAAACTCAATCAAACTTTAATGACGGACTTCTATTAGATGCAAGTGCAGCACTCCTCATGGAACACAGGCTATCCTTCAGAAGCAATTAATTTTCTTCAGTCACTATCGTGGGGATGACCCAAAACTTGGCTGATTTAATATATTCACGACTGTGACACTTTCGTTTGTATTTTCATGAATTTCAAAATCAACATGCAATTTTCTAATGGCTTCAAAAAGCCAATTTCTACAGAATTTGAGCTTTGATATAGTCTGGGGGTTTTTGTTTTGATTTATTTTTTTTTTTTTTAATTTAGATGTGAACCAGTCATCATTTGTTGAAACCATACTTTCAGATGTCCAACTGGAATAGACTCTATGTCCTTTTAAATCTTTATGAAGGTTGTTCTTCCCTGTTCCAAGGAGTGATGTTTATGATCCAAACACACTTGTGTCTCCAGTTAGAAAGTGTGTCATCCTATTTATTCTCTATTAAGAGCTATCATTGAGCCTCACTCTTTTATTCTTGGGTGGGAAAATACATGCAATGAAGCTCTATATCAAAAAAAGAGTTATATGGATGTGTCCATTTCCACATAAGAGGAGGTGGTATTACTCTTGCTCACGCGTTTGTCACAAAATAATGTATTTTCACTGTGTAATGCTTAGAACAAGCTAAGTATGTTGCTGAATCCTTTTAAGCTATGTGTGTCACTGAATACTTTTGCTGCTTTCCAGTATCTGTACATTGCACATATGTAGAGCTCTACTCAACAGCATTTGAAACTCTCTCACATAAGAAATTATTTACATAGGACACAGGAGTCAATTAGCTGAGTCATTAAAGCTGACAGGAACACAAAAGCCTACATGCAAACTAATGCTCCACAGAATGGTGACGACAAAAGTCATCGCCTATTTGGGCAAAACTTTGTACTTTGAAGGACTGACACTAGCTTTAAATAACAGTTCAAATTGTCTTTGGAAGTTGTCTTTAACTTTCACCTCAAGCTTCTAAGTTGAAGTTATACTGGAGAAAGTCAAACTCATAAGGTCCTTTTTGCAATATTTCTTCTACCTTTATTCAGTATCTTATTTCTTACACTGTGCCTTCTAATAGAAAAATATGCACTTAACTTTTCTTAAAATATGTCAGATGCATGATTGGCATTGCCTTATATGCCTACCCTAAGTAAGGTTCTCCCTTAAATTACCTAAATTCTTCTTTGCTCTGCTGGAAGGTATGTTTTGGGAGTTGAGGATGCGTATCATTAGTCAGAGGAAGAAGTTAGTCAGATAATAGTGAGAGCAGATGTCAGCCATAGCTTCTTAGCATGCATCAAGGATGTGAGGAAGAAACCTGTGACTCTGGGGTCTGTTGGGAACAGATTCCTCAAGGGAATGTCACTGGAGCATTTCTTCAGTGAACTGACAGCTTAGAAAACTTCTACATTGATCATAAATACTGTCTCACATAGCTTTTATGCTATTCAATGGCCACAAAAGCTCTGTTTTCTCCAGGCCAATGATGCTCTCTGTAAACTTGTTAATGACTACCTCAGATTTTCCTTTTCACAAATCTGTCTTTTACGGTATATCAGTTCCACACACTGAGCCAGATGATATTCTCCCATCCGATCTTGCTGTCATGGTTATCTTGATCTGTAAAGTTCATTTTGTAATGGAAATTTGAAAGCTATTACACTTGAGATTTTAATGAAATAGTTATGGTCAGAAAGAGCTTTAGAGACTGATTCAGTATGATGACTAGTTTTCAATTATTTAAAGACGAGTAAATAATTTGGATATGTCAGAATTTTTTGCTCATATCACTTAAACTAGTTTTTAATTTTATATTAAAAACCAGTCATGTTATGAAATAATTTTTCTACAGTTCTCTGAGCACGAATAATGATTAAAAAGTTTTGAAACATTTTGTCTAGTTTGGGTTTACCCGTGTTCTTTGAGTGGATTGAAAATTATATATTTTTTCCATTTTTTGTAATTTTATGAATTATAGTCAATCCTGAGCTAGATTACCCTTTACAGCCATTGTTTGGATTAGCCAAAGAGTATCTATTTTTTTTTTCTGTGTATACTCAAAATATTTACGATACTTTATGCATACTCTGGGAAGTACAATAACAAAAGAGTGGCCAAGATCAGCATTAACAATTCCACTCTCCCATTGAAACCTCCCACAAAATCTAAGAAAGCTCTGTAAGCATATGTTGAAAACCATTAAAATCAAAGAAAGGATGCTGAAAAACTATTGCCAGTGTAGATTTTTCCAGGGGATGAAGGAATTTTTTTTCCACTTTCAAATTGTTTCATATACCTTCTACAAGGATAAATACAAATTCATTAAAGATTATTTAAAAAGAAAAACCTGGAATTTAATTCTTCCCATTGTAGAATATATATTTAATATATATACACATTTATATGTATATAAAAATAGTTTTTCTTCTATATGTAGAGATGAGTGATTCCTAGATTTTACTCAGCTAAATTTTGAGTTCTTCAACTCTATATTCACCTCAGCTTTCAGTCTATTCCACTGGAGTTTTTTAGTCCTTTGTGTCTTGTCTTTAATTATTTTAAATTAATATTTATTCATGCTTTAGATTTAAAAAAATAAAAACTAATAATTTTATCTATTTTAGCTTCATTTATCACTTTTATCGTCACTTAAAAAAAACTCTCAACATCAGAACACAAAACCATTTTACATAGAGTAAATAACCAGTTTTCAGGTATTTAGTCCCCTTTGTTTCTCATGAAACATTCTGTGGGTTTGTTTTTATTTATGAAAGAGTAATTGCTTGTTCTCAAATTTTTACACCCCTTCCAACTGGTAAATGCTTCTATTAATGTGATGATAAGAGCCATAAATAAGGATAAAGAGATGTGATGTGATTTTTAAGAAATTTAAGTATTCTGACTTTGTAGCTGAGAGTTGTTGGATCACTCACTGAATGACATCCATCAAACATCAGCATTTTCTGCAGTACTTTTGGCCATACTCTTAATTCCTCTCTCTTTCCCATTAAACTCCTCAAGACTTAAATTATCCTGTAACCATCCTCCACAGGGCATATGGAAGGAAACTATCAGTTCTGAGAAGTGTTAAAATCCCTTGGTTTGGATAGAGCAACCTTGCCCTTCAGAAATAAAGCTGGTTATAAATATCTCTGTTTCTCAATGGCTTTGGGAAAATGACTTTTTTCTATTCTCCTCAAAATACTGAATGAGAGCACTAAATAATGGGATTACTGATCTGTCAATTACTATCTGTGCCAATTTGGGTATAATTTGATGTAATTTCCATCCAGTCCTTCCACCTCTGAGATTTTTGGGCCCAGAATTCTTGCTCTGCTCTTGGAGTAGTGGACTCTTGTTAATAAACCAGTGTTGTGCTGAGGCTGGTGACTAATGACATAAGGTCTCAGTTAGTCAGAGGAAGACTTTGCTACTTTTATTAGGAGCATTGAGGATATAGGCTGGGGTGAACAGTAGTGGGTAAAGGACCTGAAAAGTTCCAATAATGGTCAGTAGGAAACGGATCTGAAAATGTTGAGATAATGTGCATAATTTATTATCTCCCAGATGAGAAATAAATCTTTCATGGAGTAAATTTGTTTTCAATTATAGCTCTACAAAGATGAGAGTCCAGCAGGAGCTCCTCAGGAAGGTTGTCAGTTTTGGTTTGATTATTTCCAGATTAACAAAATTGCCTAGTTTGGGATCAGGTAAACCTTCTCACTGCCTTCCCTCAATCTCTGAAGCTGCAGCTGGTGCTCATAGTTAAATTTGAGAAAAGGACCTGAAAAAGGGCCAAAAAAGCAGAGACTTACAATCCTAGCAATTCTGTTTGAGTCTTGCACATTAACATTCATTTTCTACTGAACCTGGCAAAACATACCGTTCTAATTGGAAAAGGAGATAAAGTGCAACTGTTTGCTGACTTCAAGATCACAGAGTACAAAAACTACAAATAATTATTTTTAGTCGTTGTGAAAAGCCATGATAAACCATGCCTGGTATTATTGAATACTGACAACCACTCTGAAATTATTCAGCAATAATATCAATAATATAATATACTATAATTTAGATGATTCTGATGTTGGCTTCCAGCAGTAGAAGTACTTTCTTTTAGTGGTTACAGTTTAAAATATAGATCTGTTCTTTCAAAGGGAACTTACTTCTTGATAAATTATCTGGGTAATTACATTATCAAGAAGATAATTTAAAGGTCACCAGTTAGCTTGCTAACTGACAACATATATTCCTCAGCAGGTTTTTTATTATAATATGTTTTAGGATACACAACCTTTTGCAACAGTTTCCCTTGTATTTTCCGAATTCTTACCACATTGCACAATTACAGATCCCTCCACTTTGAGGTTTCTATAAATACCCTTTCTGTTTATTGGTTGGGGATTTTAATTTGTTTGGGGTTTTCTTGGTTGGGGTTGTTTTTGGTTTTTTGCCAGTTTTTAAGTTATTTTTATGTAAGGTGCATCTCATGCAGAACACTCTAAAGCCTTTGTCACAAGAAAAAAATATTCTAATAACGTATTGCTAGTACTTAATTATATATTTATTCAAGTCTGATTTTTTCTGGTTTATGATAAAAAGGCTCTGCCATAGAAAATGGAAAAACAATTTAGGAAACCAATGCTCAGAAATACCAGCTGGGAAAGTCCCATAGACTTCTCCAGTGTAGATGAGAACAAAGCACAGGATTCAGGTGATCTATAGGAATATTGGCATTTATGCATTGTCTGCTAAGGTAGGTGGTTTACTTCTCCAAAACAAATGCTGCACAATTATTGTTCTGTTTCTTTTCTAATAAGGAGGAATATTTCTTAATCAGGAACAGCTCTGCAGTAGATTGTCACAGCACCACCATAGAGAAAGAAATACTCTCACAGCAAGAGATTCCAGAATCTCTGTTTCTAATAAAGAACTGTTCTCAGGGATGTCATGGATGAGCTGTGTGAGGTATGATGATGGATATGAAGATGAGGGATGCAGCTGAAGAAGACCAGTGCCCTTTCAGTGAGTTACTTTCACTATTTGAGGTAGACTGATGGAACAGCTTCTGAAGTCTCTGAAAAATTGCTGTAGTTCTCCTTATTCAATGGACTGGATGACATGTAAGCATATAAAGAGAAGTAAACTCTTTACGTTCAGTGTGTAGGAGTTGTGATTTTATACAAAAGAAGGATTTTTGTTACTCCTTCACTTGCTTTACCTCTACATGCTTGAATATAATTTGAAAAAAATTAAACTAAAAATTAAATTAAAAAGCAATTAAAAAATATTTTTTTTCTTAAATAAGAAAGTATGAATGAGCTTATATTATGTAAAATTATATTGCCAGTCTTTTTTACTCAAAGTTGAACATTTATATGCCAACATCTGCCCAACCAAAACAATGAGTCTGGGAACCATTATCTGAGCTGAAATGATAGTATAATCCACCTCAATTAAATACAAAGTTAATTTATGCTTCAATTGTCACAGTACTTTTGCATATGTTTTGACCCTGCCCATTTACTTTAAAAGTTACCTATATAACCATACCTATAATGATAATGCAGAAAATTAACTAAAATTTTAATAATTAAAACCCACACAAAAATCCCCAGATGACTTATTTGTCATAAACCTGTCTGTGATATTTTTTTGCTGCTCAGCACCTTATCTTCCTTGCTCTAAAATGAGTACTAAATTCCTTTGTAGAGTGTTCTGCAATCTCTTACAATTGTTCTGTAAGAGTGGGATATTATAAAGATTTTTTTTATTACCTAAATGGTTAAAAAATCCTTTCATGACAAAATCTTCTGTAAGGATTGATGAAGGCATTTAAGAAACATTCAACATTTAGTTCAGAGTTTAAAGCCCTGTAAAAGTACTATGACGCAATCATATTTAGCTCTTTGGTACAAGGTGGTATATTCCTTGTTTTATTTTTTTAATCCAGGCCATCAAAATATTTACTATTTTATAAAAGGGGAAAAAATGCAGAAAAAAAGAAAAAAAACCAAACCCAACAACGTAGTTATTAGAATAATTGCAATTTGGCTGCAAGGAAAAAACTGTATAAAAGATGTTATGGCTGAGTACAGATACAACATTCCTTAAAAGCATTACTAAAAGCAAGATCCTTCAGTTCTTGGGAACTCAAGCTCAGGGACTTTGTGTCCCTGGAGATTCATGGGGAGGATTTTGGCTCCTACTCTGTTTAATCTCTAAGTCTTCTGCTTAAATTCGATAGTTCAGACACCCAGTCTGTCAACAATCCTCCATTATTTAAATGACTTTCCTTTTCTTGCTACAGAGTGCCAGAAAACACATCCATAAATCAAGACTCCCTTTGAGCACAAAAAATCAAATAATTTAGAAGTTGCTCTAGAAAGCAAAGCTATTGCTGATGCTAACGCACAAAAATGGGGAGTCAGGATGTGGCTACGGGTGCTGTTTACAGTTCAGCTCACAGTCCCTGAGTAATGTGGTACACAGTCCCTCAGGGGCTCAGTTCTCATCTAAGCATCACAAGGGTAAAAATTACAGAAGATTTTACTGAGGCTTGGGGAGATCAAATCCATGAATGTTGATAGCAGCTATGGGGTAGAGTGATAAAGGAAATAGGGAAATAGGAAGAGGTAAATAAAAATGGAGGAATAATTTATTTGCTGCAGAGAACATCTCTGCAAAGGCTCCAGTTCCATATTCTTAATCTGTCATTCAGGCCTTAATCAAGCGTCCAGAATGGAGTTTTGAAACAGAGCTTTGAAAAAGACAACTTCTTAAGATGGAAGAAATCCATTTTTCATTGAATGTCAGTACAATCTCAGTGCCTAATTTTAGACTTCTTGAAAAATGTCATCTCAAATTCTTCACTTTTTAAAGAGTGAATGGTTTGTCATCGTGGGTCTCCCCTGGCTGCTTGAAAGAAAAGCTATAGTTCATTTCTTACTGTAAGTAAATTCCATGCAGGTAGTAAATGTTATAGCTGATGCATGTTTGTATTTTTTCACTTTTATGAGATGGAGTTTTAGGGACTATAGATTTTAATTCTGAACCACTTCTCCACCTTAAGCATTCAGCTTGATTTGACGTGTCTTTTTACTTATTTTTCCCCTGATGTTCCTGACTGACAAAGAGACAAAATAGGCAGTGTTAGCTTCTTCAAATATACATCCATAGGATAAAGAATTTGGTGTAACAACTGCATGTTTTTTGAGTTCTGTCCTCCTTAGTCCTTATATAGGAGTGGTGTAAAAAACCATGATAATATTGTTTCAGGACTTTTCAGCAGGATATTACCTAAAGTACTCTGTTAATTCTGCCTCCTTAGTCCAAACGCTAAAGGTGAACACAGCCTGGAGATGAAGTTAAAAGCAAGACTTGTTGATTTAGGGAACTACTTTTTCACTGAAAAACTCCTTGAGCAACGACCTTGAGCAAGTCATTTAATCTCTTTGTTGCAGATCCTCAAAGGTGCTTAGGTGTATAATTTCCATTAATTTCTGTCAGACCAGTGAGGATCTGTGTGCCCCAGTCCTCTACGTGAAACAAAGAGATTCTGCTTCTGTACGTCACAGAGGCCTTCTGTGTATCTTGTCAAAACGTGTTCATTAATGTACCTAGTAACTCTGGTGATGATGGTTCTGCCTAAGATGAAGTGATTTAATTCACTAATTGCCACACAATACCGCTGAGACCAAGAGCTGAAAATTACTCAAAAGGTGGGAATATACATGGAAAAGAAAAAAAAAAAAAGAGAGAGAAAAAAGACAACTGGAACTGGACAACTGACAACCCAAGAATTTTATCAGAAAAAAATTGCTTTTCTTTTAAATTTTGAGAACAATATTTGATGTCAGAAAGTGTAAGAGAACTTCTAGCTGTGGAGAAAAGGTAAGGCATTTCTTCTGGGTAGTTTATTCCATAACTACTCTCTTCAGAGGCTAGTGCATCTTCCTATGAAGAATCTCATATCTAATATTCACTGTTACAACTACAGTATCAATCCCTACAGAATCTGCCAAAAATAAAACCCATTTTTTTTTAAAGATATCAAGTAGGACTTGAAAGTACAATCGATGCACTGGATTTTTTTTTTAAAGGAAGGTATTTAAGATGTAATTTTTCAAGGAGTAAGACAGAGTTAAGTACTGAGAACCTACTGGCATTCAACAGAAATCTGATTTTGTAATCCCCTAAAGTGTCTTGGAGAACTTCAGTTGCAGAAACAATCTTGAAGCCCTTGCTGATTCAGAATACAGAGAGAAAAGTTCTATGCTTAAGGTTATTAAGGATTGTATAACTTTAAACAGCTTGAGTTGACCTGAGAATTGTGCCATGCATGAAAACACAGTAGATTTTATTGGAGACACAGTGGGCTCTGCTCCACTTCCAAGTGGGGGTTAATACTGAGTACTGGTTCCAATATTCAGAAAAGACAAGTTTTACAGTATTTGTGCTGTTCACCCTTAGCATGAATCAATCGTCAGTTTTGAACACTGCTTGGAAAGTGTTCAGAAGACAATTATATGACTGCAGAAAGGTGGGAGATTACTGCAGGCAACTTAGTATGACTGCTCTTTAGCTGAAGAACTTGGAGAGTTTCAGGCAGTGTCAGGTAGTCAGAAAATTTAAGGGCAGCAGCTAAAAATAGAATACTACTGTTCTTTTGAGTTTGCTTTTCAGTAGAAAAAACACCAATTGTAACATACTGCTTTGAATTAAATTCCACAAAATTACTGGAGGCTTAGCACAATTCTGGGGGGTCTACAACATGCAGCTGAAAGAACTAGACTAAGCTAGAGAAGAAGGCAGATTAATGGCTTAGTATTTTCTTTAAAATATTTACTGAAAGCATGAGAATGGATGCATAGACCAATTTTTGGACAGTAATTACTCAGCCAGATCAGAGTACTAATTATGTGAAATAGCACAACTTTTCAAACATAAGCAAGAATCCTCTTTCTTAAACCATTGCAATCCCTAGTTGTTTTCAACAGAAATCTACATCCTTGATTTGAATTCATAGCCTTGATGAAGGAGTGCTAGCAAAGCCTTCTATTCTTTTAAGGATAGGTGACCTAACTAAGAGGTAAAGATGTTCTGGCAAAAGTTTACTAAGAGAACCGTTTCTGAACCACACTGAAAAGCAATTGCTGCTATCTATTAGAATTGCATCTGTAATTTGGGGATTTATTTGTTTCTTTCAAATGAACTATTAAAGTCCTATGAATTTCTTTCTTCCAACTGACATTGATCAGTGCTGATAGTACACTTAAAATGTGATACCAGATTTTATAAATCTCATGCTTTATACTCAACTTTAAAAGAACATGGAGAACATTTATCTCCAAATTCAGTTAAGAACTTGAACTGATTTCATAAAGCTTTAGGTAGTGGAAGCACAGAGTGGTCAGTTTTTTCACAAACACTAATTTTGAAATAAATTATAGGGAAGATGATTCTTCAGCTGTCTGTGAGTGAAAAAGGAGTGAGAAAGAAATATCATATTAAAAAGAAGAAAACTCAATGGTGTGGTGTTACTAACTTCTTTTCATTACTATTTATCATTATTATTTTGACTTGTGGAGATTAAGGAGTAGCCTTCACTTTCGATAAATCATAAAGATGTAAGCTAATAACTTCAAAGCACTCATTTAAAGGTTGAAGAATTTCAAACAAAGTGCTCACATACTTCATTCTCCTTGAAATTTCCAACTAATTTAATGCAACTTCTGTACTCCACAAAAATAGCTACATATCCAGATGTTTTCTCTTCCCCAAGGACAACTTCTTTTCCAATGAAGCTTTCCAATAGCTGTATTTTTTTTTCTTGCTTTCTTCAAATTCTGTAGAATGGTAGAAAAGTAAAAAAGTATAACTCACTTTCTAAGCAAGATGTGATTGTGCTTATTCATTTATCTAACAATTTAATTTCAAATATACCTATTCAGAGAGTGTAAGTGAATATCCAAAGGAAACCTATAGGTAGCACTTAGCATAATACTCATGAATAAATATAAAATCAGATCTATAAAGATAAATTATGTGTGAATTATATACAAAAAAAGAGAAAGAAATATCAGATTCCTATTTGAAAATTAAGAAAATACAATCATATTGTTGTTTGTGGATCTGCTATTGTTACACCTGATATTAAATTTAAATTCTGCCATTATTTGCATGAATGCTTCTGCTTTCTTGTTGATTTTTGTAAAAATATATTTGCAAAGAACATTTTTTATTTTTGGACTTGTGATTGAGCACTTTCTTCCAGTAATGTCTGCAGGAAGTCTCTGTATGCAATCCTTAATCTCAACATTTTGATAAGGTGAAAAAAAGAATCAGATGTTTATATTACCCAAATGTTTTTAAGTCATCATGCAACTAATTTTATTTAAATCATTCTAAACCAGTATTTAATTTGGTTTCTCAGAGTGTTGGAATGTTGTTAAGCTATTAACACTTTAAAATCGTAACAATTATTTAAAGAACATTGTGCTTTTGGAAGTAAGAGCAAAACTAATATGGTACTCTGTTTATCTTATGTTTTCTAATAAATTGAGACTATTTTATTTAAAAATCTGTTTTCTAATAACAAATTTTTGTAAATTACCCTCTAGGAGCCAAAAAGGGCCTTACACTACAAGATAGTTTGTGTTACTCTGTTGCAAAGAATTCAGCAGTAAATCAAGGGTAGCAGGCACTTTTACTAGAAAAATTGTTTCAATTATTTTAAAAAGGAATCTTTTTGACACAGTTGAAGGAGACTATCCCTCTTCTGTTAATTTAGGGAGTAACAAACCATCTGCAGGTGTTTCATTACCTACATGGAATATTTGCTATATCCAAGAAAAAATTATTTATATTCTATGCAACAAACAAAGGGACATGAACAGTTTAGAGCTCCTCTAGCTAAAAAATAACATGGTAGTGTCCAATGTCACATGCAACAACCTGAAGCAGTTTTCTTTTCACAATGGGCTATGCACAGTGCTGAGTACAGGTGTATCAAAATTCACAGTCCTGCAGACTATTTGGGAGGAGAAATAATGATCTTATAAAGAAGCTCGTACTAAGTCAGACTCAATATCCCATAGACTTGACATAAGAAACAGACCATATCACACCTGTGCATGGGATAAATCTAGAATGGTTTCTCAAGCAAGTTTTCAAAATGGCATCATCTGAACTCCTTTGGAGTGCATCTCTTGACAAAGAATTCAATATTCTAATTAGTCCGAGAAAGGAAAGAGATTAAAATATTTCTATTTTTTTTTCCTGATAAAGCCTCCTCTTAAAAGAAGTTGATAGCATTTGATACACAAAGAGTCCCATCTGGCATTTCTGACTCATGGGCACACATGGGTTTTCACTAGTGTATCTCACATAATTGCTACTTAGAACCTCATCCTTGAATCCAGTTCCTCATTCTCCAGGCTGCACTTCTTTACTCAAGTGTCAGTTTATCTTTTGGCCTGTACTGCAGCACTCCTCTTGAGTAATCAAAATTTTCTTGTTTTAAGTGCATAGCAATGTCTTGGACTGACTTTATGGTGTGTATCCCCTATCACCACCCTATGCCCAGAAGATGAGATCTTATATCGGAGGATATTCTCCTTTAAATTTTGACCAAACCGGCACAAGCACCTCTGCCCATGTCACTCTCCAAGTCTTGCTTTCTGCTGGAGGAGAGGAGAAGGGAACACCTACTTAAATCTCACTCTGTATTTTGGACGAAATGGACTCATCAAAATTTATATCTAGATCCCCGCTACCCAAATTCCATCGAATATGCTTATTTGTTTTGGATTTTTAAATATGACTCTTTCATTTCACTATATTATGTGTTAATTACAGCAGTTTAAAACGTTTTGTTTTCACTTTAGACAACAAAAACCAGCTCAAATCCAAGTATGTTAACTCTTGACCCTGTTAGTAAAGTTTCAGTTACAATTGCATTTTGTTCTGCATTAGGTTAATACAGCCTATACCTATTGTTATTTCTCGTAAAAAAGGAAACATAGAAAATAACGTGTTTGATTTCATTTTCAAGTTGTAGCTTTGCACAGGGTTAAAGTCAAGTACATAGGAGGTGAATTTCTTCCACGTTGCTATTTTTTTCTGTTAGCGCTGTCACTGCCACACATCCTTGAGTCTGGTTTCCATTAATTGTGTGTCTTTTTGCCTGAAGTCTATTTTTGTGCACTATTAATTGTATATGCCATTTCCATCGATATTACAATACTGGGAAAAAAAGAAAAAAACCCACAAACTAACAGAAAGAAAAAAACACTTGATGACTTTGATCACGGGAAATGAGAAGTATGTTAGCCTTTATTCCATGATTTTTAAAAATTTGCTCCATTCATTGAAAATTCCTTTCCTTCAAATGAAGACAGAGGAATAGGAATTACACCCTAGCTAAAGGAAAAGGTAAATAGGATTTTGATTATGCATGTCTTAAACCCTCCTTCATATAGAGTATTATAAACCAAGAGTCTGCTTCTTCATCTCCCTCACATTCAGCAGTCAAGGATTTAAAAGCACTTCCACTGCAAGAAAAAAAATCAAACAAAACCAAAACCAAAGCCAAAATTTTTTCCTAAATTCCCAAAAGATTTTGCTCCAAAAGACTCCTGCCTACAATCTGCTGTCAAAAGAAAAATATCCTCCTTATGAAATTCCTTTTACAGTTTCTTGATCTTACTACCTTCAGGTGCTGCCAACTGCAGCTTACTACCTCAGACCACCTGACACTAGAACATTTTAATTCCCTCTTTTTCACTCCTCTTTGTCTTTTTTATCTCTCTTCTCCAAGTCCTATGAGACTGATCAAAATGAAACTACTGATAAATTTGTAACAATATGAGGTATTCTGAATCCAAGCTTAAACTCTTACATGACCATGAGAAAGCAAAGTCACAGCTGAAGAATTTGCAAGGGAACTAAGTGGAAATTTATTTACTGAAAATTAAATCCTGACTAAGACTCTTTATTTGCTTTATGTGGTGAAATGCTGCTTATGTGCTAAATACTAGAAAGAGAGGGAGGACAAAACAGATGCATGTACAGCAATGGACAGAAAATGAGGCAAAGAAGCCTGAAAATGCAGAAAGAAAATTCTTTGCTCTATAAGCATGTCACTTTTGCTATTTATTTCCAATGCAGTGCTGCAACTTTCATATATTTTCTTTCTCCAGTGTTTGAAAATTATGGCACACGCATCAAAAAATATTATCAAGTAGCCTCAGCACTAAATAACCTTACATTAGCGGTACTAACATATGACCAAAGTGGGAGGAGACCATAATCTCAGGATGTACAAATGCCCTTTAATTCATCATGGGATTGTATTGCTCTTACTTATAAGCACATATTTATTAACATAAGTTAAAAATCTTTTTGCATGAGCTTTATCTGATTAATAAAGAAAATAACCTGTTTTTCTGAAATCCTATGGAGGACGAAGGGACAAAGATAGGAAAACAGAAGGCAGAAGGGTAACCTGAATGATATTTTTAGCCCTATCTCTAGTTCTTTATCACAACTTATGCTACAGTACTTTTTCCTCTAGCATCCATCACTAGAAATAAACATGCTGAAGGTTAACACAAGAATTTTATTCTGCTTTTTCTTTCTCCTTTCCCTTCACAAGGGCATCCATTTTCATGTTTGTATTTAGTCATATAATATAACACTATATTCTAGACTTGGCCTCCCTAGGAGCTGTAGTTCACCCTTGGAAGTTGTTGCCTAAGGTGCTCACTGTCGCTGGACTCCAGGACTGTTTATTTAATTACTCTTCCTTGGTGTACTGCCAGTACACAACAAACAATAATGTACTATGTCTTTGACTTTGCTCCATGCTCCTTCTGTCTCTTAACTAACAAGCTGAACTAAACTAACAAAACCCACAAAAACAAAAACAAACCTGCCCCATCCAAAACAAAAACAGAAAAAAAGCCACAAAAAAAAAATACTTTCATGAAATCTATGACTCTTGTGGGAAGAGCTCAAAATACATGTTCTGCAGAAAAAAAAAAAAAAAAAAAAAAAAGGGTTTACTCACTACAAATCAGAATTTAAATCACATAGTTTGAGTACTGTAATCCAAGAAGTCTTTGTTCAACATTGTCTCCCTTATTCTTAAGGTGCCTTGAGGCATCATTGCTTGATAAAATTTTGCCTTTGCATAATCTTGTCTTTCTGCATGTCTCAGAACCCTCCCCTACCTTAGAAGTGTAGCACTTAGACAAATTTTGAGCTTAGTCAGGAGCTTACACCTTTTCCACAGGGGCCCCTAAGGATCTCTAATGAATATCCTCTGATCACACTAATACATAGCAGTTGCAAAAGACTATTTGGAAAGATATAGATGAGACTAGCCTTTTTTAAAGGAATGTTAAAGGATGAGAATGTGACTATAAGATACATCCAAACTAATGTGTAATGCTCAGGCTTTTATGAAGCAGATTCAATATTAACATGGTATTCAGTCCCTGAGAATTCAAACCCTGCCTGTCTATGAAGGATTTGAATATATATCTCCTATCTACTGAGAAACAGAGTCTTATTGTAATGGAGCTCTTCTAATCTATCAAACAAAAACATTTCTGTCTAAAATTTTTTATGTCAAAGAGAGAGCTTAAGGGTAATCCTATATCTCTATGATTAAATCAGTCTTTGAATGAGAGACTTAGTAATCCATGTTTCTTTTAATGCTGACATTTTTCTATGAAATGCACAGCCAGGTCTTGAAGTCCTTTTTATGATTTAGGACCTATTGAAACATGTAGCAGAAATTACAGTGCTGGTATAAAACTAGTAGGAGGAATCATTTCCTACTGTTCAAATTCATGAGCTCGTTCTAAGGGAGTCTTTCTGTTAATGCTTCCTACTGCTGCACATAATGCACTGAAAAACAGTAGGCATTAGCTTAGTAAAGCTATTGTGAAGTATTGCCAATGACTAAATGGAAACAGGTATAGATCGTCCCTCATAATGGCATTACACCAAGTTCTGTATTGCTTTATTCCTTTGCATGACCTTCTTAAATTCAGTGGAGCTCTCCAGATATAAACGTAGGGAAAGGCTTGTGTATAGTAACACTGCTCTGTGAAAGTGCAGCTACTGGAGCTGAATGGCAAGCATTTGCAAGCATTGAGAGCCACTGAATTAAAGGTTATTTAGTTCTTTATGGGACAGAAAAATAGAGAAAAATTGTTTTATTGTTACTGACTTTTTCCTCTCCCCTCCCCAATCTGAATCCAATTTTAAAGTTTATTAATTTCCTTAGAGTACCCCGAGATCCTGCTATACTGTAAGGGATTAAAAATGTATGTGACTAGTTGAGAGAAAGCTCTTAATTAAAATAGGTTTCTGCCAGACTGATACAAACAAAGGCCAGAATGCTCTGCCAATTTCAAAGCTTTAATCAAAAATGACAACAAATGCACCATACATAGGAATGAAAGAGCACAGAACAGATGTGGGGACAACTAAGGCATTGTCTTGATCATGATTGATAGGACTTGGTGGGAGGGGCCGGCTGCTAAGACAATGTAGGAAAAGCAAATATCATCCTTAAGGAAAAATGCCACTGAAATGTCAGGAAGACTAGCTTGGACATGTCAGTGTCAACGTCTGCTACTGCTAATGATGCCTGGTCAGTACAAAGTCTTTTACAAAAATAGGGTGCAGAGACTTCTAGGAAATGCAATGCCTTTGAGAGGTGAGATACAGACTGATGCTGTGCAGAGCTGTATGCCCTCGACTTCTTTTGACAGCAGACACTTCATCAGAGGAGGACCAGAGGTGTTACACTTGAAGGATAAGCTACAAAAACAGCATTTTATTTATAGCAAGAGATATAAAACAGAGATAAAATAGACAAAGATAAGCAAAGACTGTATGGAAAGAATAGGTAAATAAATCAACTTATGAATACATATGTCAAGACAATGAATACGTCTAGAGCTGAATAAGAAAAACTCCCCATTGATATAGATTGCATATTCAGGAAGGAATTTAGGTCCAAGGATTTAGAAAAAAAAAATTCACATGACTCTAAGGAATTTATTGACCTTTAATGGAAGGTCATTGACAGCTGATCTAATTTCTGAAGCCATATTTTACCAGCCCATGGTGGGATTTTTATAACTTATTCCCTAAAACTGTTGTTTTTCTGAGACTAGCTTTCAGGTCATTCAATAGATTTTTGTTGCAGCCAAATTGAAAAATGTTACAAGATATGATTCGTGATAAATATTAAAAACACAGCACTGCAGGTGGTGATCATCACAGAAAATGAGTAGCAATTGACACTGTGAACAGGTTCACAAAAGAAAACAACTAGTGTTGAAAAGGACACTAACAGTAAGGTTTTGGAGTTGCATTTTGCATTGTGAGCCAGCCTTAGATTTGGGAGCATGTAAAAACAAGACTTGAGTTTTCATTCCAGTCTGATTTTTTTAAGAAAAATTAATTTTTGTCTGAAGTAAATTTTTAACCTAATGCTTTCTGTTCATGTTCATTTTTTCTTCCGTGTAGTCTTTGCTTGATATCCTTTGTGTAAACAATTATACAAATCTCTACCCTAACCTCAGTTTTTACTAGGAGTGGTGTTTCCTAGAAATAGCAATACAAATGGGAAGCTGGACCCTGCAGGAGAACACGGTACATCTAAATTACAACTATCTTGAAACATTGCAGTAGTGATAAAAAAAGGAACTTTTGGTGGTTTGGTCATACAACTTTCAGATTTAATAAAAATTTTTATGATTTTTACCAAATCACACATTTATTTTCATTAAGGGTAAAGGAAAATATAGGTTTTGTTTATTTTTTGTCTTTCCTTAATCTCTGTCAAAGTTGAAAGATTTTATTTGCATTCTTTGTCGTTTTCCGAAAACAAGTGGGGGCTTCAACTTGATATCTATCATTGAAAATGAAGTTAATCACTAGGAAAAAAATATTTCCTCCACATCTTCAAAAATCACTTAAAACTTAAGAAATGTTGTGCCCATACTGTACCTAAATTATGATCACTTTTGTATTCTAGAGATTTGGGGTCATTTTTTCACAATTATGCATTTTTTGTTCCAGGGATAATTTCATGGTGTGTGCACATGCACCTTGGTCAAGGTAGCCCAGCCAGGAATGGAGATATGAATTCAGTTTTACTCATTATGATGGGTTTTTTGACCCCATCAGAGACCTAGGATTTTGCACTCCTGAAAGAGTGAGCAATACAGCCAGAGTGAAGAGAAAGACCCTCATCCTAATATTTGGGTATGGCTGGGTGAAGCCTGGGGAAGATTTATTTCACTGCCAAAGGGAGGAAAACAGATGATGTCTAGACTTTGAGCATGCAGGTGATAAGAATATTGTCTGTAAGTGGACCTGTCGTAGACACTTAAGCATGAATTTATTTCCACATGAATATGTTATTCAATATTCTTAACAACTGTAAAATATCATATAAATTTAATTCCCCTATAATGGGAACCTTTTTTCTTTTTCTCATCTGTATATCTGCAATTACAGGATATTGCACTAGTGGAGAGATTTTTGGCAACCACGCTAAGAGAGATCAATAGTATATCAAGCTCTTTGTGGTATAAACACTAATTGGAAGTGTGAACATGTTTCTTGCAAATGCTTCTTACCAGCAATCTTGGAAGTCAGACAAAATGTTGACATCTGAAATATCAGATGAGTACTAGCTATGCTAGATTATAACATACTTGCTAATTTATGTAATTTTAATTGGAAAAGAATAATAATGAATTAATTATTAGGAAGGATATTATCACCAATGCAAAAGTCTGCTACATGATAAAGACGCAATAACATCAATACTTGGAGAATAATCTTAGCTGTCATGAATGCCACTAGGAAATTAAAGATTTAATGCCTGCCAGGAGACACTGAAAGCATTGTAGCATCAAATGTGATAGAAACATCTCTAATGTCAAGTAAAAATGAACCTGAGATGTGACCCAATCACAAAGGTTAAGTGATATATACTGACATGTGTCCATGTTGTTCTCCTTAGTATTGTACAATATTTTAGAACATGATGGACAGTGGAGGAAGCCAAACCTGCTCAATGTTTTGCATGTTTAATTTGGAATAACTGTCTCCAGGCTGATGATCTCAGAGTGTAGAGATAAGATTCCAGAAGAGCATGAGATATAATGTGGATGATGCAACAGCCCAAAGAGAGTAAATTCAAGTGCAACAGCTGGCTGAACTGTCAAAACAGAGAGACAGTTGTTTAGAACTGCATATGACCAGGAGTTCATGTCAAATCCAATTCCTGGTCCTTTTTTTGCTGTGTCCTATCCTTTTGCAGACCCCAAGCACAAATTATATCTATCCCACAGAAACCAAACCTTAAAGACACATCTAATGTATGTAAATACGTTACTTTCTACAGAAGCAAAAAGACCTGGAGAACTTTGCCAGACATAATGTAGGAAAAATTCAGCATGAAGAGGCTTTTGCAGACTCTCACACATAAGGAAAAAATTTATTCTGTAGTACACAAACAAGTATTAGTTTTTCACCTTTAAATTGCTTATCTAAATAACTAGAATTACACCCTGATTTATTCATTATTTTTATTTTTGGAGGCATAAAATATAGAGATAAAAGAGGAAAAAAATGAGGAAACAAAATATTACTAGCATGTGATATGTTCTACAGAACATATTAATAAAAATGCTATTCCATTTCAAATGAGGTGACGAGGTGTAACTCCCCCACCTCTGTACCAGCAGTCTCTAGTTTCCATGTTCTGAACTCTTTATATAGGAGAGTACTGGATGGTGCAAGGAAAAGCCTCCTTCACCTGCATATTTTTTTTTACAGACATAAGTTGTTGGGTAATTTTTAGCTTAGTTGTTGATGACTTTTCAAACACAGATTTATATTTTATTTTAGCATTTTCTGCCATAAAACAAAAGGGGTTAGTAGCAAAGGATTCAGATACAGTTATAATTAAGCAAAAATATATAAAATTCCAGAAGCATTTTTCAACATTTAAAAGAATCACTGATGAAAAGGATGTGCCAGATAAAAATATTTTCCAATATTTTTCATAGTGGTACTGCAGGATCTTGGGAAATAACCTTTCTCTGTTTGAATTGCATAAAGGTGGTTGATATATCTGCCTTGATGTACTTTCCCCATACTGCTATACATGTAGTGTGACTTGATGTGACTATTGAGAATTTAATAGCCCTCACTTTCTCCCGTAATCTTCTTGAAATACTCATCTATCATTTAGGAACTAAAATATTTTATATTTTAGAATGTTCTCAGTTTATGAAATTACTGTGTTTTAGCCTAGTCAAGGAGGCATACAATTCTATGGAGGAAAGCAAAAGGCAAGAGGATTCAGTGAAAGAGAATTTTTTAGATGAGTTCAAGCTTGGAATACAGAACTAGAAAATATTAGTCTGAATGATTGAAAAGAACAAGCAGTGAAGAAGAGAAGAATATTCTTTGGCATACATTTCAGCAGATATTGATGAGAAATCTCATCTTGGGAGTCTAAATACTGGTTTAATGTAAACTGATACTTGACCAAGACCTCCAAATTACGTTGCAGAAAACAGGCTTTCACCATATGTGACTATAGCATTCAGTGGAAAACACTGACAGACTTGTTTGTTTGTTTTGTTATGTGGTTGGGGTGTTTTTTGGCTGGTTGTTTTGTTATTTTGGTTTGGTTTTTTGTTTAACTTGCATATTTGAATTGCTTCTTTGAATTGAATATTGCTTTGAGTAATCAAATCACTGTAAACAACTGTGCTTTCTGCTCAGAGGCAGTCCTGGTTCCCACACAGAAGTATTGGATCCAGCACAGAGGTAGCAACAAAGGTCCCACAGCTATATGGCTTGAGTTGTACAGAATTTTTTATTTCAAGTTTAAATATTCCTGTTTATACTCCTACACTGACTCTCTAGGATTTTCTAGTTCTGTTGCTCTCTCAGCTCTAACAAGAAAAGGCCTGTAGCCACATGTTGTAGGGGTCATGTGTTTCAGTTCATGGTGTCATGCTTCTACTTACAGGGCACTTGTAGTGGGTTGGTGCTTGCTGGACACCAGGCACCCACCAAAGCTCCTCTATCATTCCCCACTGCAACTGGGCAGGTGAGAGAAAATATAACACTATAAAAATATCCATCTTGGAGCTGCCTGGCATTGGCTCTGCTGGACATGGAGGAAGCTTCTGGTAGCTTCTCAGAGAAGTGTCCCTTGTAGCCCCCCAGTACCAAAACGTGGCCACACAAACTAATATCACAAAAGACCCAGGACTGAATATTGGGATCCTGTAACAATTGTCCTTCAGTCATTGTTCAGACTCGTTCCTTACTGTAGAAGGCTTTAACAACATTCATTGCCCCCAGTTAAAACCCAGTTCTGACAAAATTCAACAGCCATGACATATTTGTACTTTCAAGCACTAATGTGAGGCTGTGCTTAAGTTAAAGTACACTAAAGGCAAATGGGAAAATAATCACCATGTAGCCTAATAGTAAGCCAGGCACTGTTTAAAATTGCGCCTTCCAACTCTGCAAATATTTACTGACAAGAATGAATCTTTATCAGACAATAACTGAAATCTTGTTTCTGTTACATTTCTGTCGCTGAAGTCACTGCAATGAAGTCATATGAGTGCATTTGAATGAAATACATGGACAGTTGTTTGTCTGAGCACACCTATACCATTGCAGTGTTTAGGTGTCACACACAAACTGTGTATCTTCTGAACCAATACACAATATAACTTATACTGGACTCAAAAATACAAGAAGAAAAAGCTCATACAAACACCAGCTTCTCAAAAGTTAGGAATACAGATTGGTATACAACTAAATAAATTGTATGAAATCACATAGCTTTCAGCCTTAAAAATTTAAAGAGAAAAGGAAATTATTAAAAATATGTGAATTTCATAAACTAAGCACACCTAGCATCATCCTTGTGCACATCTCTCCTGGTAAGTAGAAAGGTCAGCAACAGTTCATCATGTTTTACTATGTTTAATGTGATTTATTCATTGTCATCTCCTTGAAAAATGTCTTTGTGGCTAAGCCAATATCATGTTCAGGTCAGAGACAGGAAAAACTTCTATATTTTTACTATTAAACATAAAAGTATTACCAACTGCCATTGGTAAAGGTAACTGCCATTGCTGAGTTGCCATGCTGAATTACACTTAAGCAACAAAAAACAACTACAACAAAGTGATCTTCTGCCTTCTGAAATATGTTTTGTAACTTCAAAATGGCAGTATTTGCTTCTAGGAGATTGTTACCTCCTTTAATATTATTATCTTCAACTGCAACTTTGTACTTCTTGATAAACGTGAGGTTTTTTGCAAATGTTTATTACTTTAATGTGAAAAAAATTGTTCTTTGTTATATATCCCTCCACCCATCCGCTTCTTATAGGACATATTTGCATTTGTAAAATTGCAACTTTTAGAACTGAGAATTTGACATTAGAAGGGTGGTCTATTAATTTTCATGTCAGGGATAAGACTTGTTTCAGCCCTCTTCCTCTGTAATTTGTATCCCTAGTGTGAACTACAGTGCCAGTAATGCAGCAGAAAGTGCTAAGTACATTTGAAGCTTGTGCAGAATTCATGTTATAAAGATGATAAGAGCCTCCAAGGGAATAATTGCCTCACTACAGGGAGTGCAAATTGTTTGGCAACTGGTCTTTGTGTTGTCCTTTTCTTTCTTGCAACTGGTTGACATCAGTACATATTAACAGCAAAGCTGGTCAGCTGCAGAGCCAACAGTTTCATAGACATTCTTTTTTTTTTTTTTTCCTAAAGATATTTATAGCAAAATAATTGAATAGCTCAGAGTGCTTATGAGATATAGAGCATTTGCACTTAAGGACTCAATGTAAATTCTAATCTAGGTTTTATGGACACATTTAGAATATTTCTTCACACAATTTCTATTATTTCAGTGAATGTTTTTCTCATAGCCAACTAAAATAGTGCATGAGAACAACACACTACAATCATTGAAATATATTTGGGAAACTCCAAACTGCTTCTTACTAAAAAATAATAATTTATGAAATAAAAACACAGAAAAAAAAGCTAGAGGAGAGAAGAGGGTATGACCTGTTGGCTGTCCCTGACTGTGTTATTGAATGGTATTAATGCAATGGCAGCTCAATGACTCCTGCAATGAGATTATCTTCTGTAACCTTTAAAAGTCCTATTGTCCTACTTATAATTTGGCTTAATAAATCAACTTATGTTTTAATTGAAAATACTTGAAAGCATTGTAAATAATGTATATATGCATGTATGAGTGTGTGTGTTTAGTGACCTCTGAATATGAAGAAAATTGTGTTCGTCCAAAACACATCATAGTTTTTAAAAATCACTTCACTGAAGCATACTTCATTTCTACCAAAAAAACCTCCTACCTCAGGTAGGAGTTCCTGCAATTGTTTCATACTGATAGACTTCTCCCAAGACATAAATTTCACTGAAAATATCTACTTTTAAGCACTGATGTCATGCAACAAGACCGAATCTGAAATTTAAGTGAAAAATTACATAAAAGATATAATCCTCACTGATTTTTCATTGACTGCCATATGAGGATGTTTATGATGTGCACCCTCAAATGGGTACATCAATTCTGTAAACACAAAGTAAGTGTTATGTCACCACATGAGATGAACGGATATTATCACCCTCTACTAGCATAGTGCAGTTAATGAAGTGCAGTTACTTTACCCTAACTTATGGATAGACCTGAGGAACAGAAATCTGGAATCTACCCCTTCCTGTGAGCACCTACCAAAGGTGCCTCTGTGCAGAAGAAAACAAGATTGAATCATGGTTTAATCAACAACTGTTTTTCTGACAAGATATATTACTTTATTGCTGATTTGATAATAATTTAGGCTAGAAATTCAGAAAGTATTTTCAGCTAATGATACACTAATTCACAGGCAACTGAGGGATAGCATACGTATTAAAAGAAAGAAGAAAATTTGTGTTGATTTAATTTAACCAGACATTCGAGTACCTAAGATTTTAGTTTCCAAAAGCAGGGAGTTTGAATCAACATCTGATTTCTTCCAGTTCCCTTGATTTATTGTCCATTTATGCCCCTTACCATGAGACACCAGTACGCTCAACTTCTGTCTGCAGAAGAGCTGCTTTTGTAGATTATCTGTCTGCATTGAAACCCATAAGAACCAAACCAAAACCAAAACCCAGACAGACTGGATATTGCTAGATATCGAGAAGTGTAAATGACAAGTGATCTGATCATAACAGCATTTATCAGTATTTATGTGTACTGAATAAATTGTAACCAATAGCTGTTGTTATTTCTCTTTAAGGAATTGCTATGCAACAGAAAACACAGAATTGAAAAGGAAGGAGGGAAGGAGGGAAGGAAGAAAGGAAGGAAGGAAGGAAGGAAATGGGTAAAGGAAATGAAACCAAATGTGCTGGTAATATTTTTAGATGATCTTTTCATCATCTTTAACGGTCTTCGAAGGCAGGTAATCAAACTCAAGCAACAAAGCCTTATGACCTATTAAACTACAGTTCCCTGACAACCAGATATGGTTGTACGTGTAACAACAGAGTATGGGCTCTGGGTGATCAGTTGGGCACAACAAAGTCTGAAATGATAGCAGCTAAACCAGCTCTTTTCAGTGCAGGCCTTTTTGTACTTTTAGAGCCATTTTCATTAGGCTGGCAGATGTGAGCAGCTTTGTTAGCTCTTTACACAGTTCTGCACCAGTAGCTGGTCATTTGCATAAACAAATGGCATCTAGTATGACCTTGTTCCTGTAGTGTCTCAAGATCTCTTTTACATTATTTAGTGGAGGGGTGCAGGGGTTGTTACTATGGTCTATCGTTATTCACGTCATTCCATTTTTTTTCCAAGGTCATTGATGTGTAATTGGTATGGGTTAGAGTTCTGTTCTTTGCAAGTTTTAATAAATCTTTGCATTCAATAATATGTTAATTATTACTGCTTTTAGAAAAACAAAGCAAAAACATTATTTTTAGTATTTTCCTACCGTTCCACCATTTAATTTAAACCTCTATTAAATTAAAAGTCTACTAAGTTGTTGATGTGTAAGTGCTTGAGTGATTTGATAGCTTTTGCATTATCCTATGAATGCTGGTAAAGCTGAAAACTGAGAGTCCTTTGCGGGAAAAACAGGAAAGGAAGAAACTTTGTCATGCTGCAGAACTGTGAGAAAAATTGCCAAATATGTAGCATTGATGGATAACAATTAGACAGTCCTAGAATGCAGCTAACAGAGGAGCCACCAGATACAGCAGTTTGTGCAACAGTCTCTGGGTTCTGCTTTGGGAGTTTCTGGACACTCTAGGTACAAGGTCAAGGATCATTGGAGTATGCCTGGAAAACTGAGCAACCTGAAAGGGTGCCAGATGCTGCTAGGAAATGATGTGGTGGGGGGACCTACACGGGTGTGAGGCAGAGGGAGCTCCAGCACCTCCTAACAAACACCAGCAGCTGACCTCAGCCCAGGGTGATTGGAACCCTCCCTGCATCTGAATGCTTTGATAGGGAGGGTCAAGTGCTCTTTAAACCAGGGCTCAGGTGATGCCTATGTAAGAGCCAGATCCAGAGCCTCGCCAGCAACCCAGGCATTTGATTTTACTAGTATATTACAAAGGGTTCTGTATGTCTCTGCACATGAATTCTAAGCTGGCAGATGCAAGTAAGTTCTCATAAAAAATTTTATGCTAGAATGCTCACAGGGCTTAGCCCATTGTAAATAACCCTGCTTCTTATCTAATATACCCAATGTTAAGACGGTACTTTGATTTTGCATGGTTCACAGTGTGCTCTGTCAGCAAAAATGCAAGAAGTGTTTAAGAGTTATGATTTGTTTCAAAAAGTCCTGCTTGAAGACACTTCTTTTGAAGTAAATCTTACAGCTCTGTGCTATTTTGTATACAGAGCATGACATTTTTTGGTACTTTTTTTCCATTACAGGAATGACACAACATCAGTTATTCAAAGGCATTTTTTTTTCAGTATCATGCAATTTTTTATATAGTGGTCTAATATTTTTTTCCCCAATTCCTAAATAATGAACAAAGATTCATCATTTGCTTTCATCATAGTTTCAAGGAAATATGAAACCTCTGAAAGTGAAGAAAGATGTTTCCTGCATACTTCGTAAGTCTCAGCAGAAAAGTGTTACATGCTTTTAGTGCTTTCACTTGAAACAAAATTGTCATTGCAAATTTGAATTGATATTTGATAATTCATTAGCTGTGAATCAATATGTATCTTACTGTAGAACTTTAAAGTTCAAAATGAACAATTAATAAATTTTTCCTGTATCTTAATTTCTCATCAGATTTAGGAAAAATATGCTTGTGTTAAGAAACAGATTCACTGAGAATGTAAGTGGTGAATATACAAAAAAAAAGAAAAATGCAAAGACATAGTAAAATTGTAATTTTGTGTAAGTCAGCACTGTAGAATTATAATCACATTCTGTAGGTACAGTATTGAATAAAGAATATGGAAAAGCTTTTCAGTAAATGGATACAATCCTTAAGCATTACTCCACAAGGGAGTATTTTTTCAAGGGTTCAATTCACAGAATTCAATTACTATGTACTACAGTTCATTATAAATGCAAGCCTAATGTTCAAACTTCTAAAGATCCTTGGATTGAAAAAACAGAAAAAGATGTTAAAAAATAATTTCTAGCCGAAGTCTTTTATATAGGTAGTCTAGTAATATTTTTCAAAGTGATTTGCACGTGAATATTATTTTATCAGCATTGCTACTCAGCCCAGCAACAGAAAGTATTTAGGTGGTGTTCTAAATTACAAAGAACCTCTGGCTCTCTTTAGCTATGTCCTGTGCACTCTGTCTGAAACTGTTCCAGGTTATTCATCTGAGAAACATTTTGAAAGTCACCCCCTAAAGTAAATGTTGTTCTTATCTTACACCAAACATCCCATTCCTAGCTGTTATAAAATTCATTTGCTACTTTTGGCAAGTTCAAGGGATTAAGGATAAAATATTATAGATGAAAACATTGATATTTTCTCTCTTAATATGTTGTTTAACTGAGTTTTTCTATTTCATGTACCAAAGTGACACAAACTTATCTAGCCTTCTCCAAGTTTCTTAAGTTCAAGCTGGTTGCTTTTAGCATTTATTCATCTAAAGATATGCTTCTATTCTGTTTCACTACAAAAACCTCTTCTTGTCAGTCTTATGAAAACTGCGTTTCAGAAGGCTCATTTAAAAGACATAATATTACTTATGTGAAAACCCAAAAACCCATATTAGAATCCTACCTTTAATTCTGAATGTTGTTTTTAGTAACCTGAAAGAACAAAGACTTCTTTTTTTTTTTTT
>VZRO01005464.1:713715-800084 GCA_013397915.1 Daphoenositta chrysoptera
TCATTTCAGGTATCATGCATACATACAAACAGATGAAAAAAGAAAAAAATATATATGTTTTTACATACAAGTATGCATTTTAATTGGCTCTAGCTGAGATGCTATTCCCCACAACGGCCCTCGCAGCACTGTGCTTTGCATTGGTAGCAAGAAAACTGTTGACAATACGCCAGTTTTTTGGTTACTGCTGAGCAGTGCTGGCACATCATCGGCTCTGTCTCTCCAACCTTCCCCACACAGCACTAGGCTGGGGGTGGGCAAGATCTTGGGAGGGGGCACAGCCAGGACAGCTGATTTAAACTCGCCAAGGGGATATTCCATGCCTTATGGCATCTGCTCAGATATAAAAGCTGAGAAAAGGAGGAGGAAGAAGGGGGTGTTTGTTATTTATAGTGTTTTCCTTCAAGAACAAGTGCTATGTGTGCTGAAGCCTAGCTTCCTGTGAAATGGACAGATATTACTTGCTGATCAGAAGTGCAGAACAAAATTTTTTGGGGTTCTTCCTTTGCTCTAGTAAAATGCCTTTGTCTTGACCTAAGTTAGGGGTCTTTTTTCCATCTTATTTTCTCACCCACCCCAGCTGAGAAGGGCAGTGATAGAGCAGCTTGATGGGCATGTGGCATCCAGCCAAGATCAACCCACCTCATCATTTTGATAAATACACATATAATTTAAATTACTAATTTGTGATTAAACTCAAAGATTTTATAGCTGAAAAAAATAATAATTATATAACAGCAGAACTTTTATGCTCTAGACATTGGTTTTCATTTCACCTTGTGCAGTCAGATGTAAACTTAGGGACTTATTAACCACAGAGTTAATACAAAAACTCCCCAAATGCAATAACAGTGGAGTGAACATTTCATGACACATATATGCTTGAAAATCAGGGCCATAAATAAATCATCATCAGAGAAAAAATAAAATATTTACTCAAGTAAAGTTATTTTATGGATTGATTATAAAGTAGAATACATATATAAAGAAGAGTCATAGCAATCTCTGGTGAAGGATATATTTTATCCATTGATGATTACTGTCAAATGGAAATACTTTAATTTATGGTTGCCTGTGTAATTTTTTTTTTTTTTTTTTTTTCCATAGGCATCTGATATGGTTTTGTTCTGGTTTTGTTTGGTTGTTTGGTTTTTCAACACCTCAAAAGATAATTAGGACAAATAAAATATATTACAGTAGCCTGAAAAATTAATGCTATTACATTTATCATAGCCATGGTTTAAGACCTTGAGACTTCTGAGTACAAGACAGCAGCAAAGCTGATCTGCAAAATACAAAGTAGTACTGAACGTTTTAATCTCATGTTTTTAATTTGATCTCAACTTTATTATAGCTTCATTATCTGTAAACGTGCAAGTAAATCTAAGTGCTGCTCTTACGCACAAGCAATGCATTCATATTTCATTTAAAGCAATATTTCCCCACCAAACTACTCCTTTATTAGTAATGCACAGGTTCACTAACTCATCAAAGTTTTTAGTATTATAAGCTCAACATCTTTCAGCTGTGTTGATTAAAACAACTTCATACACAAAGTGTTTTTTCCCACTGATTTATCAGCTGATTGGTCCTGTTGCATTTTACACAGTAATATGCTAAAAGAGAACACATTTTTAAAAAATCCTGACAAGAGACAGAAGTGTTGGCTTGATATATTCACTTAAGGATTAAATAAAAGAATTTCTGAAAGAAAAAAAAAATTGTCTTACTTGCCATACTGTAAAATAAGGATGTCAGTTTTTAGTGATTATTCCCTTACTACCATAATACTCCTGAAAATTTTATGTAATTGTTAGACAGTGATAACTAGCTTTAATTATACTTCCATTATATTAATTTATGCTAGGACTTTTGATAACTATTAAGTTCTAACCCTGTTTTCCGAAGATTTTTTTTTTTTTTTTTGGTTAAATATATTTTGCCTGGGAAAGAAGAACGGTTTAAGAGCAGTAAATTGTATATACTTAGTTTTAGACACAGGCATCATAAAGCAGAAGAATTGTATCGTTTTTGTGATGAGGAGATGAACTGTATGTATAAAATTATATTCTTCAGCCTTGGCATATTGAGTCTAAAAATAATTTATTTTCATAGGCATCTGGACAGGTAATTATTCTTCTTTTACCAAATACAATCTATTCTACTGGTCAAAACCAAGTAATTTAAAGGAAAAATTAAAAAAAAAATGCACAAACAGAATACACTTGCAAAAAACCTCTCTTTATATATGAAACTTGACACACTTTTACCTTAAAATACCATGCCACACTCATATGAGCCTGTCTGTAATGCTAATAGTTAAAATTCTGGGGTAATAAACAAGATACTCAAGGCTTCAAATGCTCTGCACATTCACAGTCTCTCACCTTGCAGTCACACGCACCAGTTGCAGTAAAAAGAAGTTGCTGTGAATTGTTGTCCTATGGGTAAGCACTTGCCATTTATTAGCACCAGCGCTGTAAAAGAGACTGTGACCCCACATTTTCATGGCAGTTGGTTTCACATGATTTACAGTACTATGGGAAAAGTTTGCTTTTATTCATGTGGACGGGAAGAAAAGGTCTGACACCTAATCAAGGTGCTTCATAAGTGCCATGACTAACAAATTTTCACCCCAGAAATTTTGTTAAGTTTAAAACACACCGGTTGGCTCTCAACCAGTAACACTTAAGATAGTGGCATTGACATAAGGGTAAAGCTTGAAGTTCTAAACTTAGGATCTAGCTTTACTTACTTTAGATATGATTTCTGAGAGCTATCGGAAAACAGAATTAAATCTGTTCAGTAATAAAATGAAACCAGTAGTTTTCAGTTTAAAAATACTGCAACTGCTATGAACTATATGGACAATAGATCCCGTAAGCAGAATATATTTAATTTAAAAATTTGAAATTTATTATTGATGTTTATTGATGTATTGATTTATTAACCTTAAAAATCAAGAATTTAAAAAAAAAAAAAAAAGTTTTTTAAACCTTAAATTGTAAAATTGCTGGGAGTATGACCACATATTAGTAATGTTAAATAAAAAAAGCCAATAATATAGATTAACCTGAAATGGAGTAAGAGCTAGGCTGATACAAGACAGACTATAAGTCACTACTTGTAACATATTAGCTGCATAAAATATACTCAATTTAACTGTGTAAAATATTGTCTCCATTTGCAGGCAACTCTATATGGGTAAATTCAGAATGTTCTTTTAGCTGTTTCTCTATGCAAAATGATCATTGAATATTTTATGGGCAGGCTCTGCACTATTTCTATAATAAAGAAGATGAAAATTTACAATGCCACATTTGAGGACTCCAACACAATAGGAAAGACAGAAAGGGAATAAGGAGACAAGATTAAGAAAAGAAAAATTTTAGAAGAGGATTTTGTAGAATAAGAGGATTAATACCTGAAAGGGACAGATGTACTCCAAACGATGTTCTTGAAACAAAGGTTTGTGTTATGGTACCTGCTGAATTGCCCTATCCTAAAAATCTCTAGTTCCATCGAAGCATATTTGAAGATAATAATTCTGGTCTTTTATTATAGAAAAATCATCCAGGTACCATACTTTTCCCTGATGTTCATGTGATCCAGTAGTTCTGCAATTTTACAAATATATGATGTTAATTTGGATTTCTTTGGAAGTCTACTGGACTTCAATGGCAGATCTATTTATGACCAAAAAAAAAATCATGTCTGCGTGTCAGCTCCATTTAAGCCTGCAGTGTTTTCTTTGTAAAAAAACGTAGAATCTCAGAATCATTAGAGATTGGAAGGGACCTCTGGAGATCATCCAGTCCAACCCACTTTCCAAGGCCGGGTCACCCAAAGAAGGTGACACAGGAATGTGTCTGGGTGGGTTTTGAATGTGTCCCGAGACGGAGACTCCATGACTTCCCTGGGCAGCCTGTTCCAGTGCTCTGCCACTCTGAACATAAAGCGGTTCTTCCTCATGTTGAGATGAAACTTGGGGTTTATGGCCATTGCTCCTCATCCTGTCATGAAGAAATTTTTTGCTTGTGTTTTAGCATGATTAGTATTCCCCTACTTCTGAGATCTGTGTGCCCTAGTTTTGCAGACCTCTGTTTGCAGATTAGATAGGGTCTCACAGGTTTAGTTTGTAATAAGAGAGCTGATATTAACTTTCATCTAGATGTTACTGACAACCTAGTTGCACTTGCTCCTCTCACAGGACCTCCTACAGCTTCTCATGCCTTGCTCATTGTTTCTTTGTTATTTCCATCCACCAGGATGTGGTGGATTTGGTTGTTATCAAACCTTTCATGGCAAGTATCATTTTCTTGACTGTACTAAGATGTGAAAAGAGCAAAAAGAGATTGTCCAACAAAACTTCTGCTCTGTTACTCTGTATCCTCTTTCTTGGGTTTAAATTAATGTATCAAGCTATTTCCTGCTAAGGATAAATTATATTCTTGAACTACCTGATTTAAATATTTAAAATCCTTGCCACCTTTGAATGTAATAGACTTTTGTTTGATCTTTCTTTACTATTCTATATAAAGCTATAACAAGACGTCCTTTCTCACATATGGTATAAGTTATTTGTAGTTTATTACACTGAATATTTATTAGTATATTAAGTAAAGATATAGGGTTGTGGTTTTTTTCTCAAAATGGTACAGAAAATATCTCTGTGGGTTTGCGGGGGCCCACTCTCTGGCAGCAGGGGGACTGCAGAGCAAACTTTGTGAAGAGAGGCTGGGGCTTCCTTGAACTTTACATAGGCGGTTCCAGCTTGGTCCAAAACACCCACCACAGGGCACAGCTGAGCCCCGCAGCCACGGGGAATGACTTCTGAGAAAGTGAATGTCCTAGAGAGCAAAAAATCCCCTAACATTAATCAGTAAGTGATTTTTCTGTATTTATCTCTGCTCATGAGCTTCGTTGAGGAGGGAAAGGGAGAGAATGGCTGAATGGACATCTTCAACAGCCAGACAAGGTCAACCCACCACAGTATTGATGATGAAGCTTCAGATTAATGAAATATGTCTTCCCTGTAAAATAAGACATCTTTACAAAAACCCTCAATAATAGAAGTACTGAGTATAGGATACCCTGAATGAGACTTCTTCCCATGGACTAATCTAATACATTGCTAGAAACTCGTATTTAGAATGTTTTCAGCACAATAATGGAATTCACCCTTCTGCATGCCTGCAATTCACAGCATAGTTAACAATATTCAAGGAGGAAAGAACTCCAACAGAATACTTTTCATTTGAAAACAAACTTACAGCTTTTTTTTGTAATTCACAAGGAAAATCAGTGTGGTAAAAGACTCATTGTCTTTTACATAATTATCCACAAAGCAAATTCAGTTAGTGAAACAAAGGTGGCTATGCAATGTTATGAGATTCTCTTGCTTCAGGTATTTTATTGATAGACATGAAAATCATAATGAATTACCAGTCACTTTTCTTATTAGCTGCTTGACTTCAAAATCGTTAGAGAACATTATTTTCATTCTAATCACAGTTTATCATTCATCTTTTACATTGTATGAAGGAAATGCTCTCCTAAATGCTACAAGAAATCCTCTCTATGAACTATGCAGTAAATGAATACCTAAGAATGTGCTATTTGTCTTTTTTTTCCCAATGATATGTAATGATTACAGAAAAATGGGAAAGCAAAACGAATCACTAATCTATAGGAGTCTTTCCTTGAGACAGATAAATGAGCAGCAGCTTTCCCTTTGTCCCACATAGATCTGTTCTCTACTATAGCTGTTGTCACCTACTGTATTGAGGTTCAAGTACTTCTGTAAACCCCCTCTGTAGTCTGTCTGTTTATACCTTCAGGTTAGAAAGTGATTGGCTGAGTGCCTCAATGGTGATGCCAAACTTGAAATATTTTGTAGGACTGTTAACTGCAACACATTTGTTTCTACTGCTGGAGGAATGCTTAAATATTGCCAAAAGGCAGTGTTTTTTAACTTTGATTTCAGAGAAACACCAAAGTTGTTATATTTCTGCAAACCTTTGTTATAAACAAGACTAAAATATAGTTAGGTATCTGGAATCTAAGCATTGCTTATTTTGATGAATTACTGAAAAGGAAACAGATGTATTTCAAAAAGTTGCCAGTTTCAGTCACATGAAAAAGATCAAACTATGAGACAAAGTGCACCACACACGGTAATTAATATACCCTATATTTTTCAAATATAATCCACTTTCCTCTGTAAAATATTAATTATTTAGGTGCAAAAGAATTTTTAAAAACAAAGATGCCCCTGAATGAGTATAATTGTTGAAATTCAAAAGCATGCCCAGACATTTTGTTAAAATTCCCTGCTTTCACCAAATGGAAATGAAATTGTTCTTGTCCTTTAACATTGTCAGTAGACCAAATGTCACTTAAACCACTCCAAAAATAGCTCAAGATTTCAGTGTGAATTTAATTCTCTTCTTCTCACCCAAAGATTAGCTTCTGCTGCTTAAGTCCTCTCCTTTTCATCTTTCTTTTTATCACCATTCTTTTGTTTTGTTTTTTTCTTCCCCCCAGTTCCTTTTGAATTGAGAAGCTGTGACCTTTGAAAAGAGAGCTTCTCTGTCTTTCAAAATATGCTAATAATACATGATTGGAGAAAGTTTCCAGTAGTAATGCAGTGCAGAATGTTACTGATAGTATTATAAAATTCAAGGTCGACTTTAAAATTATTTACATGTGTCTTGGATGCAATTTCCTTTAAAAAGTAAAAAACCTTTGCAATAAATGAAGAAATCATACCAGAGCATGATTTTTATTTTGAAATGGTACTCAGAGAAGAATGTATTTTGTTAGAGAGCCTTCTCTGTCAGAAAATTAATGTAGGATCTCACGACTTTGCAATCAACTACAGCTGCAAGTGAGACTATGCCAAATGAGAAAAAAAAACCCAAAACATATTTCTGCCCCTGCTCTTCTTGTTTTATCTTCATAAAATCCTATTTTCCCTCAACCCCTTTTTCTGTCATGCTCTTGAACCCCAGGATAATAATTCTTCTCCTGTCCAATACTAATGCATCTCTGAATTCCCTATCAGCAAATAGCTTTCCTCCCTACAGATTCGGCCATTCTGCTTCTCTCTCAGATAACAGCTCTTCTTGTACCCACATCTTATTCACCACACTCTCATTTGTCCCACAATTTCTCCATTGTCTTTGTTTTCATTCACTCCTCACTCTCCTGAAGCTTTCAGGAAAGGGAATAAATCACGAAGAAACATATGTCTCATTTTTCAGGTCTGTGCTCATTAGTCCATCACGTGAAGCAGTACAAGTTCAGGTCAGTTCTGGCTATGGCTGATAACTTCTTTGGGCTCAGAGTTGTTCAGAAAATAAAAACTGTGTGTCCTCTCTGGATGAAATGCAACTCAGCATCAGAGCTCAGCAGTAAATCTTTTACAGGTCTCTACTGAATGCGTGTCAATAATGTCATTGAATTTGAAATTTGTGATGGAAGTGTGATCTGCCATTTTTTTTTCTTAATAAACAAAAGTGGCAGAAAGTGGAAAAACTGTTTCCTGACACACTTGTTCAAAATTATAGATATGTTACTGTCTCTTAAGACGAAGCATTCTTAACTCCTCTTTTTTACACAAACTTTTTTCCTTCCTTTTTTTTTTAATTTTTTTTTTTTCTGTTTTCCCCTCTATATACATTTTTGTAGCCTGTGGATCCTTTTATGTTAAAATTTGTAAACAAGGTGGTGCAGCATGCACAATTCACTCCAAATGTCTAAAATTTAACAAAATTATCAGCAACTAGAAACAGCTTAAGCAGAGGAGGCCTTAGCCAGCATTAGCCTGCACTCTACGTGTTAGTATCTGCCCAAACTATAATTACAATTTTTAGCATGTAAATTTTATATGAAGCACTATCAGTAGCTATGACCTTGCAGAGACCTTTTTAAAAATCCAATTATTTCCATACTGTGCCCTCTGCATACCCACAAATATGACTAAGTATTCTATTTTGAGTGCTCCTATGTTAGCAGGGCCAAAATGTGTATTAAGAAAAGCCATTTATAATATCAAATGCCTATTTACACATTGCAGTGAATATTTTGGACAGAAAGGAATCATTTGCCTGCAACTAACATTTTGTATTTTTTTAATTGTTAGCTGAATCCATTGGCCCCAGAAGTATTCTGACACATGACACGGGTAATGATCTAGGAAAATTGAAAAGTGTGATACTGATTAGGCAAATCAGTAAAAAAACATATCTCTGCTCTGCATGAATCACTACAAAAAGGTTTGATAATGTACTGAAAGCATTATTTAGTGACAGAAATGGACATTTAGAAGGATAAAAATAGAAGAAAAAGTAGAGGTCATAATTTTATAACAGTAATGATAAGTTTCCTACTGAAGCAATAACAATGGAAAAAAAAGCTACCATCTTGAAATCTCATTGAAGTGGATAACCCTTTCTTTTAAGAAAGATGAAAATTATATTTATACTGAAGAAGCTGTAAGTTTCAAATATTAAAATGAAAATTGTGATAATTTTTATCACCACTTTGGTAATAACCTCACTAGAGTCAACAACTTTGTCCACCCCTGCTGTCTGTACTTCAGTCTCTAGCTAGCTACCTGCAGGTAGCTGGCTTCAAAATAAGAAAAATTAACTGAGAAACTTGTGAGGAATGGAAGGATACAGGTATTATCAAATACTGTGACCAGTTTCCCCAATTGTAGACAGCACTGTAGCGAACTTTTCTTTCTTGTTTCTAGGAGGCTGAGGGAAAGAGCACTAAAGAAAAAGATGGGATAGGGAACATAATTTGTATAAAGCAATATCTTGAAAAAAGAGATGGTGTGGAAAAAATACAGTTACTTAGGAAAAGCAATTCTTTAAATGTAAGTGGAACAAAATCTATATGATCAATGAATCAGGTTTGGAATAATCTAATTATAGGCCATATAAGCTTCTCAAATTATTAAAACAGGAAAAGGCCATGTCACTAGCAGTAAGCTATGTCTCTATTAATTACATGAATTTATCTTTGAACCCCATTAATACATCAAGCCTACCATTTTCTGTTATGAACTCACCCTGTGTGAGATTTGGAATAATCCTGTAGCAAATGCATTAACATTATTGCCACATCTAGGTTTTGTCTTCCATCTTCAAATGAAGATTACCTAAGCAATTCTGTGTGGAAATGTTTCTTTTGAAACTTGTGGCTCTGTGAGCACTGTCTTTGACAGTGTTATTGCATTCAAAGTACTGAAAGTAAAGTACATGTTGTTTCAGAAATAGCTATATAGGATGTATTTCCAAAAAGTTGTTTTATTATGGCAAGAGGACAGCTAAAAGCAAAGGTAGGGGTGCAGAATCTAGACATTCCCACAACTCATTATCCTGCAAATACATGGATTGCCACAGCACGAAAGCAGTGACTTGTATTCAGGAGCAGTCAACAAATCTCTCACAGTGAATAGTTACTGTGAGAGGCTTGACATGAGGAAAGTTGAAAGCGACTTTTGTGCTGCTCAAAGACTCATTCAGGCATGTAGGGGGTGAAGCTTCATCTCTCCCGTTTAATAAACTGGTTCGTTTTAATTAAGCAATAAGGCATGGTAACGCATAAACTGTACAGCATTAATTCACAGTTAGTGTGCTCCAGTTGGCCATGAGGCTGAAGGATGTCACCATCAATGCAACAAGGCATGAATTAACTCCACTGAAAGTTCATTTTGGAGCATCTTATGGCCGCTATAAAAATGTTACTATTTAAAAAATATTTTTATTTTTAATTAAACTTGTGTACAAATACAGTTTTATTTTAAGTAATTCCCTATTTATTTCATTTTTTAAAGTCTATCAATTTATTTATCTAGGATGGATTTCACCTCACCCTGGAGGGGTGGATCCCTGGATGGATTTTCACCTCACACTGCCCATTTACAATGAAATAAGTGGCATTGGGGGAAGGGAATAGTTGGGGTTTTTTTTCTGTCTGGCTATGCTGGCAACTTCAGCTATTTTCTGAAGGGTTGGTATGAAGATTTTTCACAAATTTATTAAAAAAAATTAAATTCAGTGAATGAAAAAGGGTTCTGATTAAACTGAGAATCTGAAAATCCCTAGTGCTGAACAGGAGGTCAGATCCTTTTTCCTATTTTGCTGCTCTAAATATTGAGTAAACCCCTTGCAGTTCAGCAAAAAAAGGTCCACTTACTTCAAGAAACTGCTCTGTATTCGAATAGCAGAATATTCTGTTCTAATGACTGTTCCTAGAATATGATTAATTTTGCAGAACATTTACCTGCTCCATGTCTCTTCAGCTATTGGAGATTTCATGCATGTTCTGTAGTGAAACCACAAAGAAGCTCCCAGAAGTTGTGTCACACAGTCTCCCCCTATATCCCCTCTGAGTTACATCTCACCCAGCTTTGGCCCAACAGTACAGCAGTCCCATCACCACAGGAGGAAAATGAAAGTTGGCATTTAATACTGTAGTAAAAGACATAACCTCCTTAGTATTCTTCCAACAAAATCCTTACATTTTATTTTAAAATATGCACATGCTTTATTAAAACCCAAAAATTAATATAGATTAATGATGCCGATGGACGGAGAAAAGCATACTAATAGGACAAAAAAATGTTTAGTAAAACTTTAAATATCTTTCATCCATTCCTAAAAGTTCTGTACTAATTATTGTTCCTTTGATTACTGTTCTTCTTTTCCCTGTGTCACTTTTAACATAGTACCCAATGAAAGAATTCCTGCCTTATTTTTCATTTTGAAGAGAGCATGTTAGCACTGAGACAGGTTCTAATAATACAAGCTGGCAACACATTCTGTGCATATTATCATCAAAAGTCAATTTTTGTCATAATATGAGACCAAATATATGGAATATCCTGCATTTGGAGCACACTGTATGATTAGATTTCTTTATGCTGGTGAAAACCAATTAACAACACAATGGGATATGATACAATGCAACCGCCCCATCTTGTAACAAAGTAATTATTGCATCTTTTCCGAACATTAATTCAGGATTTTCTTTTCCATATGGTATATGAAAGAAAGTAATTAGTAGTGTTAAGATGCTATGCTTGCCAAAAGTTCTCTTTGACAAGCAGTAATTCAACAAGCAAATAAGTTTTCATATATAATTAGCTGATGGAATGACCATGTGAAATAGGTAAATTTTATTATTCATAAACAATTCATATCTGTGAATATATTATTGGTAATAGTTTTCTCTAAAGAACTATTTTTGAGATACTTAAGAAAAATAGGTAAGAATTTTAAATTAATAGTATCAAAATGTAGAAAACAGTATAGAAGTACAGCAATGTCTACTGGCAATATCAAGGTTTTGTATGGCCAGAAAATGGCACACTGTTGTGTTGAGTCTCAGGGGTTGAGTAATTCATTTTATCTTCGCAGAAGTTAGCAGCAAATAGGAGTAGGAACTTCATTAAGGTAAGAGGTTGCTCATGATCACCTGGGCTGGAAGTGTCACTCATCAATAGAGCTTGCCTTCATACTGCAAGTTTGATCTGTTGACCTAGTTTTAACTAGGCACTGGATTGTAACTTAGCCACGAATACATTGGACTTTTAAATTACTAAACATCCTCTCAGGGAAGAGGGAGGACATTCATGTTTTTGTTCTATCTTCTAAGGAACTTTCACAAGAACCAACAAAATATCTAAGTAGCTCAGAAACAATCTAAAGTTAAACTGGCTTCACACAGTCCTTTACAACATAAGTCATTAATTTCTCCTCATCCTAATTGATACTTAAAAAACCCACAGAAAGTTTTGGGTTCCTTTTTCTGTTTAAACACGCAGTACAGTCAAAGGAATCAGTACATCTCATCTGTCGGATTCTCACAAGGACAACACACTAATGGTGATGCTTGCTTCTAGTCATAAGCAGAATACAATGGTTGACCTTTCTAGGTCAACCTCAAAATTACTGTTTGAAACCCTGATTTTCCAATTTGTGAAAGTAAAAAGGTGAAAGGAGGTAGACTTGTATTCTACCTATAGAAGAAGCAATAACACTGACTAATAGCGTAGGTTGGATACTGAGTAACTGGAAAGTTATTTCCCTAGTGGTGGTCAATCTTAGAAGAGACAGCTGAAAGATGGTGTGTAGCAATACCGACATATGCTAAGGCTCATGTCTGAGATTTTCAGGTTTACAAGGAATGAATTTTATTACTGATTAGACTGATGGGAAATTTTGTGTCAGTTTACAATTTCAAATTAAGTAGTTTATTTTAAAAGATAAGCAAATATATTTTTTGTTTGAGCTAAAATCTGAACGTTTTTCTTAAAGAAGGCATGTAAGCAGGCACATGAGTAATAGCTTAATGTGTTGAACATAATAAAATTGCCTTTATCCTGGTTAGTGAAGGCATTTGAGGCTCTAGAAAGTTAACAGTTATAGGAAAAAATTATGAAGAAATAATTTACAATATATATGTTTGAAGAACACATTAATAATCTCTAGACCAGCCTACTATACTACTTCACATCTCATTGTAAGATTTTTTTTTTAATCAAACTGATTTGCCTGTGTCACTAACATAAAGGCAGAACAGGTTTCAGTAGAATATTTTTGTGCCATTATCACAAAAAATCTATGATAATAACATCAGCTATATCTCTGGTCTTCTAACTTTTTGAATTTTTAATAAGCTTGACTGTTGCTCAGGTGATTTTTTTATAGTAATAATGGGACTTGACTTGGTTTCTTTGCTTCTTGAGAAGCATACCAATATGGAGAAAAACAAGCATGGATAACCAGCTTCATAGTGACAGTAAATAGATATTTGAAAATCTGACCTTCTCTTTGCTTTCTATGGCCATTTTATGATTGACATAGCATAAAATGTTGATGAAAGTATATTAGATTAATCATAATTTGCAACAGCAAGAAGAGAAAAGTAGGAGGGAAGGTGACAGACCTGGAAGCAAGATAAAACCTTCAGATTTATGACGTAGTCACGTGAATTTTAATAAAGGTTCAGAGAGTCTAATGTGGCAGAGATGCTTCACAGAGTCTTCACAGGCAAATTGCAAATGTATGCAGCACGGTACACTTCTGCAAGGCTGCAGAATAGCCACATTAACATCCCAACATCTTTAAAATAAAGGATCTGCAAAATTATTCACTTGCCACACATATTGAATATTAATGACATTTAATACTGCACTTTATTAACCTTTTACATTAGCGGTCAGAAATGAAACACGCTGAGAACAAATGCATGACAGAAGGGAAAAATGTTTCTGACGGCTATTGGGCTCCATTTGACAGTTAATAAAAACCATCAAGTCCGTATTATGTTAGATTAACCAAGATCTGGATTCTACTTGACAAGTCATTATTATTAAAGGCAAGTGGAGGGTATTTTCAAATACACCCTGGAGTGATGCATGTTAAAATATGTATGGCAAACTCTTGAATGTCAAGGACATTTTGTGCAGTGTATAATGGAAAACTGCATGTAATGTGCAGTTTGGGAACTATTTTATGTACCTCTGAAGACCTCAAAGCATCACAATGAATGTTTTATTGAAAGCTGTCATACTTGGTACTGGGACCAACTGTATTGCAGATATTTATGAACAGTCATCAGTTCAGCAGCTCAGTGCTTCCGCTAAAGGAGAAAAAGAGCAGAATGGCCCATCTTAGCTCTTCTGTTCTCTCTTCACTTCATCACCTGTGTTATTCTAACATACTTATTTGAGGCTGCAACTTTCACCTTAATATTCTTTTTAAATACACTGAATCCTTCTAATTTTGGTTTCAATGTTGTCCAAGGATTTTATTTTGCAAAAGTTCATCCATTTTCTATTCTGTCTCCATGACTTGTTCTGTTGATGAGAGTTATTTTTATTTTACCACTCCTTTGCACTAATGTTTTAAGACAAATTAAGATTTAGGGATATATTTGTTGGGAAATCTAAAATTAAATACAAAATATTATTTTCCAGTAGTCTAGGAACTCAAATGTTATTAAAACAGAAAAAAACCTAATTCAGCTTCTGTTCTGTCAATCAATGGGGGCAATTTAAAGAACACAGACACCAATGGAATGAATGGTCTTATTTTACTATGAATATAAAGGCAACACAAAAGTAAAATGATACATTCCATTAAAAGACACACTTGGCTTTATCAACAAGCAAAAGTAAGCATGATGATGGACCTAATCATTACTAGAAGAGAGCAAGGATAGTGATTGTGAAAGATAAAGAACCAATTGCCTAAATACTTTACCATCATCCAGAGTCCACGGTCTCTGGGGAGCCCCTTTTTGCAGATAGAACCTGGAGAACCCTTCCTGGCAATTGGGAAAATCCTATGCCGTGCATCCACCTGTAGGTGAGGTCTCCAAATTTGCCCTGAAAGTGGGTACAGCTTTTATAGGCCCAAATCCGTAAGTCAAAGTGACATGATTATATTTTTAGCCCAGCAGCTCCTGGATCTGATGGCACATGTCCTGACCCACAGGGGCCAGGGCTTGGCCAGAGCCCAGGCCGCGGCTGGGAGGGTTTTCCCGTAAAATACCCTACAAAAAAGCCTCTATTCATGTCAGCTGGGAAAGTTTATTAAAATGATACATTCCTTGCAGATAACTACACAAGGTTACACAGAGCTAGCATAAGTGTCTTTGTCATCTATTTTTAGCTAAATAATACTGATGGTGTCCACACAGGGCCCAGGATTCATCTTGTAAGTCAACTCTGGCTGAGGCCTGCTGCTCAGGCCTCAGCACATCAGTTTTATAATCAGTTTCTAACAGAGAACCTACTTCATACTATGGGAACAGTTCTGTTTTATCAAAGAAAGAGTATTACATCAAATGTAACTGTTGTCACTATACAGAAAGTAATTTTGCAACACATACTGTCCTATGATGTGCCCACTGCCTCTGACACTCTCCTTTTATTATAAAAGTAATGTAACACCCAGGTAAGTGGCAGAATAGTGATGAAAAAAATATCCAGAAAGATTATTCTACATCAAAGAACTATTTGATGCAAATTTTTATATTTTTTGGTTTCCTTTTTTAAGTCCAAGTGTTTTGAGCTTTATCAGTCTTCAAGTCACTGTGATCTTCCAATATTTATTAGGAGAGGATGCTCATTTTTGAGTAAACTTTTTTACTTTTTGGTGTCAAATGTCATCACTATATGTTAGGACTTCTTGAAATTTAAAAAATGATGAGCAAAAAAAATGCCACAGGTGAAAATGATAATTAATTAAAGTGCAACTGATGGCTTTGAGGATATATGCCTGAGAGAATGAATAAAGGGGGCAAGGCAGAGCACAGAAAAGTGCTTCCTCTGCATGAAAAATGTGAGATAATAATGACGATATTTCAATATGTCCACAGCTAATTCTTGCTTTTATCCCACCTTTTATCATGTCTAGAAATGGACCATGGAAAAGATATTAATATTATTCTCTTCTGTGTATGGTAATGTCATCATATCAAGATTTAGATAATTTCCTGTAATTTGCCACAAATTTTGCAAAGATGTAATACAAAGCTCATTGAACTCTGCTTTTATCATGAAAAGAACACCTTACCTTTGTAATGGGAGAGTAGTTAAAAAAAATTTCCAATTTTATAAACTCACTATTGTGGTAACAAGTCTCTTACCATTTATTCAGTTTAAGTTTCACAGAAATCCTTTGTATGATGGATTTATACAGATAAGAAAGTTACCACAGTGAATGGCAGCTCTTCTTGACTCAATTAACTAATTGAAAATTAATTTTTTACATAAAAGACTATGACATTTTTTCATTAGCCAGTAGAAAGTGATGAAATATTTTGGAAATAAGTGTGCTTGTGACAGTTTAACATCACATGAAAGTGCAAAGTTGTATTGTACTTCATACATAGTTTCAAAAAAATTATTGGGAATCCCGGGGAATAGAAAGTCTAGATTCTCCGATTGTGCAAGCCTTGTAGATCCAAATTTCTTACTGTACGCATACGGCTGGTAAACCTAATCCATGCTTTAGCAGGGAGTTGAACTAGATGGTCTCAGCAGCCCCTTCCAACTCTACATACTCTGTACAATTTTGTATTATACACAGTAATAATATCTTCTAGTGAGACCTGAGCTTGCTGTTGTCCAGATCTAGAAATTAACTGATGAAGGGTGTACACCTAGGAATGGTGGACACTTAGTCTTCCCTTTCCTATCTGATTTCCAATTTTTAACTAAGCAGAATTCTCTGTAACTGTGTTTAACATTAGTATTCATAGGTAAAAAAATGTTGTCAGTCAGATTGAGATAGGAGAAAGAGTTTAAAAAGCGTTTGAAGAGGATTTATGATTACCCCCAAGATAATATTTATCAATCCAGAAAAATAGTATTCAAGGTTATGACCCTAGGAATACACAGAGATACACAGAGACAAACCATTTAGTCTAAGACCATATCTCTTGTAATAAGAGATAATAAGAATCTTAGAGAAAAAAACAAAGCTGAAAGGAAGTCTAGGGAGATCACTCATCTGAATTTTCTTGACTGATCATATTGGAACTTTGGCATTCTGTCTGGACAATAATATTTATTTTCCTGGAAGTATTCCCCGTGAAGTGTTTAAATTTTTTTTTAATGTAAAAAAGAAAAAAAAAATCCTTTTGTTTGTTTCTAAACCACTGATAAAATTATCTTTTTTCCCCTAGCTTCTCTGTTACGAGAAACAGAAAGTAATCATTCCTTAGTCACTGTTTCCTGATTGGCATGGTTTTACATACCTTTCAGAAAGACTCCTTTTGTTCCAGGCTACAAAAACTTCTCTTGTGAAAAGTTTACTATACTTTTAATAATCTGTCTTGCCCTTCTCTGTTCCCTGTTTGTTCTATTGAATTATCTTTTCAGGTGATCAGCCTGCATAAAAATGTATTTCAAGTATGGCCACAATATAAATTTTTATGTGATATAGTGGCGCTTTACAAGTTCCTTCAAAAGCATTCTCAGCATTCTTTATCATCATTATTGTTTAGATCTCAGCAGTACTTTTTTTCAACAACCCGGGAGAATAACTCCAAAACGTATTTTCCAGGCCTCAATAATTGAACTAGGCCTATGCTATCTGTCTGTACCTATAGCCAAAACTTTTAAAGATTTTTCATGTGTGTTTCTTTTCATTGGTTGTTGGTTTTTAGGTGCTGGTAGAATCATGAGATAGTTTCTAATACCATTCTTATCTTTGCAGGTTTTGTTGTTTTTTTTTTTTTTTCTTTTTTAATGGTAAAAATTGTATTACTTCAAATATTTTTTCATCATTAGAAAAATTTTAGATGTCAACATGCACAATTTATTCTGGATTGCATAGGCATTTATTATAAAGCTCAGTTTTCACTACAGAACTTCTTATTTTCTGCTGGTGATGTATTTTATACATAAACATTGACTCTTTGAATACTGAAGTTTTTTTCTGGTCTTTTTTTCTTGCACGTGGACAGTAATAATTCATAAGTATCTTTATTACTAATTGGTTTTATTATAAATTCTTGAAGACTTTTCAGTTATGAACCTTTGAAAGATTTTGAAAACCCATGTTTTTATGACTAAACTGTTAGATTTGGAATAATTCCAGCTTTTCTCATCTGCATAACTAGTTGGACATTAAAGAGATATTTGTGTGAGATTGATACTGAGATATCAATCTGTGCCCTATATGTGTTCAAGATATTTTAACAAAAATTAACAAGTTCCTGATGAGTCATACTTTCAAAGGACTTGCGTCTTTTTTTTTCAAGTTATGATAATTACTGGGTGAATTATAAGAAACTGTTTCTAAAAGAGATGATTGAAATATATTGCTTTCATTTAGAGATTAGCTGTTCTATCAGGTGCTCTAGCTGATCCTCTGAAAGAGAGTACTTCTATCATGGCATTGCTCAAAGACCAATGTAAATCCCCAATGAATCATTCACTTATTTCTAAAAAATGAGAACAAAAATGCATTAATTACACCAAAGGCTGAAAAAACCTCTGTTTTGACCCCTGCCCAAAGCTAAACTAACATACTAATTTTTGTATTCCTTCTCTTTGAAATTTGAGTACCTAACATCCTTCTTTTATTCATCTTATATGTTAATCTTTAAGGTTTATAGAGTCACACAGTTGTCATTGTTATAAGGGGTTCAATATCCAGGAGCTCTGCACTTAAAAGAAGATTATAAAAACTGGAAAGGAGATTCAAGCTAAATTTCCAAGTTCAGTGAATAGTATAAATCAAATATAGCACTCTCTCACGACTGTCATCATCAATTACAAGTAGAGTGTGAACAGCATGATATCCTACTCATATAACACACAAGAATGATGTCCTGATACTATAGCAGGATTCTGGGTAATATAATGATCTATCTGTGATCTGTATGGAGTGGCTGTAATTTAAGGCATTCTGTTGTAAATACTATGCACAATACATTTTCTCTTCAAATATGCAAGGTACCTCTGAGATATACATTTGCATACACATTTTCTAGACATTTACTATGTAAACAGAATAAATTAGTAGATATTCTGAAGATTTGAAAAGGTCTTAAGCATTTGCAATTTTCCTGTAAATCTTAAACTTAAAAAATTTTCTTATTTAAATGATTCCTGATAATATTTCAGAGTAACTCTTCAGATATAACAAAGTGTATCTGGTTATTATTCAATTACAGTGAAGTTTTTCCTCCACTATCTCTTAATCACATATTTCAACTCCTTCATTTTAATCTACAGCATTTCAATATAGAGTATTCCGAGAATCCCAGAATATTTTGGGTTAAAGGGACCTTAAAGATCATCTAGTTTGAAGTCCCCTGCCATGGGCAGGGACACCTTCCACTAGACCAGGTTGCTGAGAGTCCCATCCAACCTGGCCTCAAACTCTTCCAGGGATGGGGCATGAACAGCTTCTCTGCACAACCTGTTCCAGTGACTCATCATCCTTGCAGTCAAAATAATATCCAATCTAAACCTACACTCTTTCAGTTTGGAGCCATTCCCCTTTGTCCTATCACTACACGCCCCTGTAAAATGTCCCTCTCCAGCTCTGTTGTTGGCACTCTTCAGCTACTGGAAGGTTGTTTCCAGTCATAAAAGAGGTCTTTCCTAGTCGTTGAACAGGTGACCTGTCATTCAGATTTCTTCATTATCTGGATGACGATCGGCTTCCTTCCTTTGCAAAACGCTATGCCAAGTGGTTATGCAAAAACTTGAGTCAGCTTGCAATCACTCTTATGAGTTCATAAAAATGGATCTGAAATCTGTAACTACTAAATGAACACTGCTGGTGTAGAGAGGTCCTGGCACCAAGCTGGTGAGCTTTCCCATCAGCTATGGAAATGTCACTGAGCTGCTGCAGTTATGTTTACTCCTGTACTTCTCCTAAAATCGTTGTGTGCCACAAGGCAGCCGATAAAATTACACCAGAGAAGGCCCTATTTTACTGCAGCTGCAATGGGGCCTGGCATATAGCTTGTACCTTTCTGTTTGTGGATTCTTTGAGCTAAATGGTATTTAAATACAGTTAAGAGTAGGTATTTATAGATGGAAGCAGATATAAAACTTGACTGAGGGTAAAACGGCCAGGAGAAGTATTAAATTGCAGTTCAGGCTACAGTTTCTGCTGTTTACAATGCTCAATCAGCTTTATTGTTTTTAGAATATATTTGTATGTGAAATACTCTCTATTTCCAATCTATTTTTTAAACTGTTTTTTGTTATCTTGTATGAAAGACAACTTTTTTACATCTAATACATCATCCAAAACCAGAAAATTTCTGTCCATTTATTGTTTTCATATACCTAGATATGTGGACATACAGATCATATACCTGAAATTTAAATTTTAATTTCACACAATGTCTTTTTAAAATATTTTTTTTTTAGAAATAGAAACTTTATTTCAGTGAGGAAAATATGCTTTTGCATTCTATTTTTCTTTGACCTCACCAATAACACTCATTCTTTATTTTGAATTTTTAGTAATTTAAAAAAAATATTTTCTCATGGCATTTAAAACTATTAATTATGTCTTTCATTTCTCAGTCACAGTATGCAAAAATGTCAAAAAGTAGTGTCCATGAAGAATAAGGTATGGACACAGGCAAATATTTTGCTTCACTACTCCATGTCTGAACCACCCACAGACCATAAAAAGTGGCTGTGATCTCCTGAGGTTTTTAATATGGAAATAGAAATTTTCACCTTTTGTAAATCCAAAACACAGAAAATACTTATCTTTGCTCTCTGAAACCGTGTGTCTAGCAATTAGTAGGGTTTGCATATGGCAGCACCCATCTATTTTTCATATCTAAATTTCTGTTAATACTCAGATTTGTCATTTTAAAAGGTCTTTCTTATTAGCATAGGTTAGACATCGAGATTTGAGAAAACGGGATGATTTCAGACTTACAAGTGTAACACTAAAAATAACTCCCTTGTCCGTCCTTCAAACTATCATTGCTATCCCTCAGATTTTCCAGTCTTAGATTTGACTGAGCTGCTGCAGTCATGCACATTTCTATTAAAACCTTATTTCTACAAGTTATTTAGTCAGAACTGACCTTTGCAATAAAATTCTTAAGATGAGAAATACACTACACATTGAAATCGCAGAGCTGGTTTTTGTAACACTTCAGTTACCTTATTCAGAGATTTGTAAGGAGCATGACAGTCCTTAGATGGTCCAGCATGATTAAATAACACAAGATTCAGAAATACTAAAAAAAAAAAAAGAAAAGAATTTTCTTTGAAGGTGACAAAATAATATTTTACTTTCATTTGAATAAAGAGGTTAAAGTCTTGAACTTTATAGTCATTATAAATAGGATAATAATCAATGTAAATGTGAAGAAATTGAAATAAAAAGAAGTGTCAATATAAAGGTAACTATGAAAAATTTTAAGGTTGAGTTTTCATGGATTTTTTTTTATTCCATAATTTTAAAAATGGCAATTACATGGTAGAAGTAAACTGATTAATTTAACATAGTTGGTATTTCAAAATGATGAATAAGAACCAACTCTAAGCTTCATTAAAATTCTTTTAATGAAGGGGAAATAGTTGAAGATCCATCCACACTTTAAAGTTCTTCATTATAATACCTTGCATATTATGTAATTTACTTGCCTTTTTTTTTTTAATCCCTACAAAAATGATTTAAATAAAACCATTTATATGTCAATATTCTATATTCTGAGATTGAATTTTCTTAATCAGTAACCTGTACTGAAAAATCCATGAGGGTAACATGAGACCAGAACAGAATGCAAAATAATGAAAATATTTCTGAATCAGCATGAGACTAGACAGCAGAAAAAACACATGAAGATCCTTGCTTTTGAACTCAGCAGTACTGATGAGATTTAATCTGTGCCTTCTACACGGCTTAAGCATTCCTCATAGGCACTCTTTCAAGTGGGAATACCTGCCCAGAATACATACAAATCATACCAACAGCTCTCTATACAACACAGACACTGGAGAAGAATAATACAGTTTAGAAGCAGAAATTTGGTGTAAGATTCAAGCTATATAATAATGTTTTTCTATTAATTTATTTTATAGACTTAGGATGATTTATTTGCTAAATGTAGTGTTGTAAAAGCAGGGGGACCAACACTGTGACAAAAGAATTCATGTCTTTTACATTTAGTTCCTCAGCTGAAATTGACTGAAAATTTGAAGAATTATGACCAAGACATGTAGATTATTTTCATTTTGAAACGGTTTGATTTTTTAATTTCCTATATATATATGAAAACACTAATTTAAAGCTTTTACACTTTAAATTTGTTTATCACATAATAGGCAAAATCAAAACACAGAGGTGAAAAATTGGCAACTTTCAAGGCTTACTCACACACATTCCAGGTAACAGAAGAATTTTGTCTAGAGTTTGGCATATAGCTACACAGATATTTTATGTATTCAGTTTTAGGTTTCTGGACATGACTTAAAATTGTTGTCATCAACACTGCCTATATAAAATAGCAAGAAAGTTTAAAATTGCTTCATGTAAAGATGCAGACATAAAATGGATGACTTTGAGCTCAGCATGGGACGAGGAGATAAGAGCATGCTGATTTCAAAGTTACCTACTGTTTGCACTTAACTTACAGAATTAGTTTTCTGTTTGATAGTAAGAAGACAGAAATGGATAGGAGATTTACAGCGATTGTGTTTACTTTTTTAGGTCTTTCAGTTTTTTTCCAGTTTAATTTCCAGACAAATTCTGCCTACAAATGATGTCTAAGGCTCAGAGCAGGATAAGCAGACTAATTTAATCTGTAGCTCAGCTAGTTTAAGAGAAAAAGCCTAGAACTTCAGAGAAAATTTAAAGCTTTCAGATTACTCTGCATGCCTTTAGTTGTTGGATTGGGGTTTTTCTGTTCGGTTTGGTTTTTTGGTTGGTTTTTTTTCTCCACCCTGGCCTCAGGATTGCTGCATACTGTCATTACTCACTTGTCAGGGCAAGAAGTTCTCCTGGTTTTGATTTGACACAAGATGTCAATAATGGAGACATGTGACAAATGAGCCTTTCACTTTTTTATGTGCTTGGCTATTTTGTTCCACCATAAACACTATTTTTTTTTCTGCTGGAGATTTTTTCTGCCTGAAAATTTCTTGCTGTGTAACTAGTACCACTCTTTAGTCACTGAGGATGGATGCTTGGTTTCTTTTCCCATGCAGAGAACATGTAGCAGGAGAACATATGCTGTGTGGTGGTTTATCCAGGAATTACTCAGAGCTAAGGAATCTGACAGATCTTAGCCTCATTCAGTTTCTGCTCAGCAGAAAAGGCGTTAGGACTTGGTTTCATACCAGGCATTACAATAAGCTACATGCAAATAAGGTATGATACCTTACTGATACCTGTGTAAATGCCATTAATGTAGACTTTTTAGAAATATGAATATATATATATATGTATATGTGCTATTTAAACAACAAAATATTCAGAAAAGAAGTCAGTTAAACAGATGTAACAGGATATAAGCCTCCAAAGTTTCCATGAGAATAAAGGAAGCCATCCTATTTCAGAAAATCTTCTAGGCAAGGTGCTAAAAGGAAGTGTGGGGAATTTTCTAAGAAAATAGGTGTTTGTCACTGCTAACAACATAATAAGGTGTAACAGGAGGCTTCCGCTTTTATTTATTTTTATTTATCATATTATTTAAATGAAGAGAACAGGGAAAGACACATAAAATTGTGCCAGCAACCAAAATGTCCCCACCAGCTCTGACAAAAGACATTTTTACAGCTAAGATTTGTTGCAGCATATTCTCTTGTTCAGCAGACCATAGAGGGCTGTAAATACGGAAAGAGAGAACACAGCAAAGGAAGAAAAGCTGCTAGCAGCTTTTGACTTGATGAAAAAAATAAACATGTGGTTTGATTTTTGGTTAAAAACCTGCACAGTTTAAAAGTCATCTTTCTGGTTTCTGAGATCTGTGACCTATGAAAGTGGTTTCCAAGTGGTGTCACAGTCTAAAAGCAAAAATGGAATTCAGATGAACATCACAGGATCCAAACCTAATCCAGCAGACAACTGCATAATATCAGGGATGCATAGGCATAATGTAGCAGCAAATTTCAAGATTATGGCAAGAACTTCTTAATGGCACTTTTCTGTCGCTCCCTTCTTCATAAGAAATAATATTAATAACAGCAACAGTGTTAAAACAGTAATTAATTTAATCTTCTAAGAATCTTATTTCAGTGTTTCAGCCTGTCTGATAGTGTTACATAAATCGACCGTGACTCACAGAAAAACTGCAGCACTGACACTTGATGGCAGCTGGACCATTCACCCTGACTTGTGCCATGCCCTGGAGTTTTATTTGACTGCCATGGTTGTTTCCTCAAAGTTTCCAGGTGATGCAGCCTGCCAGGAGTGAGAGAAGACATCTGTAGCTGGAGGACTGCATTAGATTTCAAAGAGCAGCACAAGGCTCTGCTCACATACCCTCAGGTCTGTACTGTGAGCAGATTTCTGACTCTGGTACGGAGCTCTAGGGCTTTGCAGTGATGACTTTGGCTGGAATAACCTCTTGGTTTAATTGGTCTGAGGTCATCATAATTTCTGATCTCCTGTGTCTGCAAAGTGGGAAGACCTAATTTCATAAGTGCCAATGTCTTGGCTTATAATGTTAGCATATGTCATAAGTTTCCACAAAGTGCATGCGGTCATTATTCTTTCCAGATTTTGTAAATGTGTCTTTTTTTTAGATTCTCTCAAGTCTTGAATGGTCTTTGTGAATGCTTTTTGTTTCAGTGGTTCAAGAGATTAATGGGTGACCAGGAACAGAAAAGTAGGAATCCAGCAAGCTTTTCTCATTTCAAGGAGAATTCTATGCTCGTTGTCTGTATGTGACCTGACCACAACACAAAAGGTGAGTTAGGTGGCACAGCAGTTAATGTCCAAAGAATATAGAACTGTAATGACTTGCATTTGAATAAATTCTGGAATGCAGCAATGCCATTACAACTGATTAATATAGTCAATAATATAAGTGGAAAGAATCATTACTGTGTTACCCACCTTGGGACAATTAGAGGCCAACTAGTAACATTTCATGTAGACATGGTTAAGCAGTCAATAAAATAGTATTATTTTCCATAGCCACAGGAGGATTAATAGTAATATCCAATCACTTGAAAATACTTAAATAAACCAAATATAGAGATGTTGAGTTTTTAAAGCAAGGAAAGATTTTCAGGAGTAACTATTTTGTTAGTTAAACAAATGTAGCTAAACAAAAGAATCAAAAGATTTTAACAATTACCCTTTCCCCAAATAAATCTCTGTCAGGTTTTTTAAGCCAGTTGAAATTTAAGCCAGTTTCAAACCAGTTTTTCTCCTGGTTGTGGCTCAGGATAGTGTTTTTTATCTTTTATTTTGTTTGTTTATGTTATTTTCCTTTTTCTTTTCTTTTCTTTACTCTTTTCTTTTATTCTCTGTCTTTTTTTTTTTTTCTCTGTCTTTTTTTTTTTTTTTTTTTTTTTTTTTTTTTTTTTTTTTTTTTTTTTTTTTTTTTTTTTTGCTTTTTCCTTTTCTCTTTATCTTTGGGGTGGGGAGTGGGAAATGGTGGTATTAAACCTACACGGCCTTTTGGTGTATGTTATGTCCTATTGAATGTGACATAGGGTGTATAGTTTTATTTTGGTAACGAGAAAAATGACCTTTTCCTGATTGCATGGAATTTGCAATGAAATGTAAAAACATCCCATGCTGATGTACCATAAAAAATCTCAAACTGTGTATTGCAGGGTAGACCAAAACTCAGTCTCCTAAGTATGTATTAACTCGACAAATTTAATCGAAGCACAGGAATAATGGCTAATAGTCCAATGTGTTACCTGTAAATTCTAAATTATTACAACATAATGCAACATTTTTAACACATTTGTACAGATGTGTGTGCACATGTATATGCACACTCATATATATATCCATACATGTATATAATTAATGCAATTTCAACTCATTTCACTTTCTTCAAGGAGAGAATATTTCTGAAAAGAACAAATCAACAGAGATGGACCAATACCCTTGGAAATAAATAAATAAAATAAACAGATTTTGAAAATTACATTGTAAAATATCTTTTAACAATTATTTCCTCTCTTTATGACAAGAAGGGTCTTCCAACCTACAGTTGTATTTATTACTTTCCTTAAACTGTCATATTTTCTCCTGCAGAATTGAGAAAATATTTATTTTTACTTACTAGGAAAAGACTCAAAGCTTTTTTTGAAATCAGATGATTATATTACTCAACTTTTTGCTCTGTGCTGGTTTAATTCTTCAAAGTTCTGCCTTTCCATATTGTTAGACAAAGGAGAAAGAAACTCTGGTCTGTTGAAAGCTTTATCTTGTAAGGATTTAAATCCTTACTTTATATTTTGCATGAGATTAGCGCACACTATAAAAGCTGTATCTCTGCCTTTACTATTGTCCCTTTGGGCTTTTGCATGTGGACACTGAAATTTTGTAACTTACAAAGACTCATTTATCAGACTTAAGCACAGAGTAGCTTCCAAGCGTTGTAATAAAAGAAATAGGGTCACTACTGTAAACTCTAAGGCCTTATTTGATTTTTCAATAGCTCTATATTTAATTGTATTGTTGAAAATTTCTTGCTCATCCTTTCTGATTATTGTTAAGGATAAATGCTGGCCCTCTTGAGGTTGTATTTTTTATTTTCTATCGTGCCAATTCTCCTTTTTTCTAGCATGGTCATCTGAGAATTTAAATCAACCAACAGAGAACAACATTTTCAAGTCCTTTTTCCCCATTGACCTGAATCCTTTTTTCCCTGCAGTTAAGGAGAACTGCAGATTATCTATTGGCACTTAAAACCTCCAAAAAGCTCCCAATACATTTATTCTCATTAACGGTTACCTCTATATTCTCTGTATTAGAGATGGCCCACTAGCTAATCCTTTCTTTCAACTGGCAAGTTCAGTGAGAAAAATGTCAGTTTCATCATTTTTATTCTGAACTCCACTCGTTTTATTTATGAATAGTTCCCACAGAAGTAGTTTACAAATGGTATTGCCTATAGGATATGTATCCTGCTGCTGTTTTTGAGGACTCATAAATGACTTAAAGGGATCCTATTTTTACTGCCTTTCCCACCAATTTTCATATCAAACATTCTCAAACGACAGACAAAAATATGCTTAAACTGTTTGTCTCCTGCTGGCTCTACTTCAGCTCTGAGGGTTGAGCTGCAGTTCCTCTCTAGTAGTACTCACTAGTAATAAAATGTTAACAGTTTTACACCACAATCTATTTGCAAAATTTAGTTGTTTTATTTTGCTTTATTTTGTTGTTTTCTTTTTAATAAATTAATTAATAATAGTTGTTTTATTTTTAATTTATGGATTTTAATTTATTTTTTAATTTACAGATCTCAAATTAAAATTTCTAATTTATACCAGTTCAATGTGGAACTATTTTTAACCCAAGGTATTGTATACTCATGTCTAATCTTTAATAGATTTTTTGTGTTTCCTGAACTTGACACTATGAGATAATTTAACAGAAGGAAAAAATGAATAAGGAAAGGTAAATAAGAGATCCAAGAAGCGTTTATTGAAATTCCTAATTTCAGAGAAAGAAAATAGATGCACTGGCTTGGATGTTCAAGAGCCCACAGCAGATGGTGCCTTTCAGCACATAAGCAGGAAGACAGCCACAGACACTTAGCTAACAACAAGCAAAAGAACATTAAGATTTCTTCTTCTCTCTGAAATTAGGCTTCATTAATCAATGAGTTCAAATATTGCTGAAGTGTCAGAATGGGAGGGGGCAGTCAACCTGTGTTGACTGTCTTACTGCATAGGTCTTATTTTTATCGAAAAACAGGTTCTTGAAATGGTAAAATATTTGTTGATACAGTGAAAATAAATAAGAATAAGACAACCCTCTCCAAAAGATGAATTCACTTGAATTGAAGAAAATAATGGTACCCCTCTGCACAAAGACAGCAAAGAGAAGGAAACAATTTTCAGGCTTGCTTGAGAAACATGGCTTATTGTCTGTCTGCAGCGAGTGTATTTTATCACTTGAATACCTCTTAGTAGTCCAGTGCTGTGTAGAAAAAAAGTAAAATTCCTACCACTCTTTTTCAAAATCTGTAGTGATGGAACTCTTCGGAAAGATTATGGTACTTTTTGAAAATAGAGGAAATGATTCAAGACAGTCTTTTCTAAACCAAGGATGTATAGCATAGTATTATAGTCTTTGTTTCCATAAGGCTTTCTCCCATGTTTCATTAAATCAGACATTCCTGTCTTCTTAGAACCTTGTTTGGGTTTCTAGACAAGGATATTTTTCTTTTTCCTTAAATTAAGTTCTCACCTTCCTTGTACAACAGCTAAGTCTATCTAGTTTCTGTTGCAGCAGATTACCTCCTGACAGCAGAATTTCATTGAGCTGGCTCTGAAAGCTCCTCAGAGATATAACAGAAAACATCAGTTTGACTAACAGAGATCTCTTCTCATGTTATCAGCTAGGGAAGGGAATACCTTATGGCTTCAGAGAGCTTTACAGGAGCCACTGAATGCTCAGTAAAACCCACAATGATTTTTAGCCCTAGAGAATTAAGAGTTGCAAAATGAACATGAAATTCAACATCAAATTGAAACTCATGAGTTTACGTGTCTATGCATAAGTTCCCATGTGTACTAGGCATCTAAGCTCCTGTTACAGTTGTAGATCTATTTTCCAATGTTTTGAGCTTGGTTTAGACAATGGAAACAGGGATTTTATTAGTGAGACTACAGCCTAAGTACCCTTCAGAGCCACTACATGAAGGATACAACTTCTTATAGTCCCTGGAAACAACATGTTGACTATTTTGCTAGTAAAATAATAGCTTTTGCTTTTAGTTCTGGAGTTCAATGGCTCAATTCCTACTATTTCAGCCAAATGAGCAGCTGCCATATCTGCGTTTAATATGGTTCATGATTATTTGACACAAGCTAAAATTCAGCAAGATTACTGATAGAATACTGTATAACCAATTTGAACAGAAACTCATGGTTTATTGAAAAAAAATTTATCAGACTTTCTGATTAAGTGTTAGTTTAGGTATCCTAAAATTTCTACTTTTGATATAGAAGGGGACTATATTCTTTTTTAGTAAATTCTAAATTATAACATTTATTAAATGGGAGGAGAGCAATATAGCACTATTAGGATGAAGACTCAATCTCTGTGAAAACTCAAGGCAAACTTTTAATGTAGTTTTTACTTTGATTGTCTCTCGATATTTGTGTTTCCTGGATGAACAAAGAAATAAAGATTTGTAATCAGGTTCCAAACTGGGACTCAAAAATATTATGAAGGTAAAGTCTCTAGTCACTACATTCAATGTTGGAGTATTTTCTGTTAAGTGCAGGTAACCATTAACATTTTGGGAAGTTATTCAATCTCTATTAACTCAGTCTCGATATTGTGAGATTCATCCAGACTTAATCAAAAAAGCTTTTATACTATGCATGAGGATAATCTAGTATAAAAATCACAGCAGGGTATTTTTTAAGGGGGAATACAGAGAGTATGATTACCTCAAGTATTTACAGAAGCAAGTTATCTTACTGGATCTAATAGAATCTGTGACATAGTCAGAAAAAGAATACCAAACATTTATCAGGACTTATGAAATTAAAACAACCTGTAAATATGCTTTATAATTATAAAATGTGTATTATTTGCACATATCTTTACAAAGTTTTGCCTATAAATGTTACATCAATGGATGTGTTTAATACTATTTTACAATCATCAATTAAACAAAACAATCACTTCCTAATAACAGTCTACAATATTTCACATTGAATTGCAATTATGCAGTTAGAATACCACTGTGTTATTTTATGAGACTGTAATTGTGTTCCAGAATGGATAAACTGTAAGACAAAGGGATAAATAGGCCCAGGTGATGAAGGGATAAAAAATTGTTTCCTTATAAAACAGCACAGAGGAATTGGTGTCTCTACTACACTGAGAAGTTGTGTTCTTTAAAAAAGTGTGTCCCTGACAATGCTTGGTCCTTTGTTTGTTGTTCCATAATAAGATGCCCTACATATGTCCTGCCACAGCTTTGGTGGAAATATTGGGCACTTACCAGGACACTGTGTTCTGTGTTCCTGGTGTCTGAAAAAGAAAGCCTAGGGGCCAGAACACTTGATTGACTTCTTTCCTCAATATTATCAATTAGTTTAGTAGGAGATATCATTCCTTTCAAACTTGAAAAAGTAGCACTACAGTTCAGGCATATGTAAATCACAGATTTGGTTTCCTTTGGGCTAGATGATAAAAAAAACTAAGGCAAAACCACCTAGACAATTATTGTAAAACATTAAGGTCATTTACAAAATCTGTATTTTGCTGCTGAAATTTGGAAATGAAAAAAAAAGAAAAAAGTGAAAACTAAAAAAAAAAAAGAAAAAAAAACCCAAATGGGGAGGGAGAAAAATCTAATTTTCTAATGTTGGTGTTTGCATTCTGAAGAACTGTGGGATTCAGGACATACCTCTGTACTTCCTTCTTTAATCATTTTTGTACCTTTTTATCAAAGTTATGAAATAGGTCATCTTATTTTGAAATACCTTTATCTTCTCATTATATTTGAGAAAGCACTGAAATATAAGTTTGTGGTTGCATTCTGGCTTCTCTTCAACACAGAAGCATTACAAAATGCTGTATGGTTGAATTAAAGTTACAGGGGAAAAAATTATTTGACTTAGAGACCTCTGGCTCTGATGATTTTGAATGATTAGATAGCTGAGATGTTCAAACAAGCCGAAATGATTTTCAGACTTAAGGCTGTTTTCTAGCAGCAGTAAGAGAATGGATTTTTCAGGAAAATATATGAACAAAAGTTCTGATCACTAAGAGAGTTTTGAGAACTCCGCTCCCACTATCTCCCATACTAAAAGTATCAGAAGTAAAATTCACATAAATAGGAAAGAGCTGGAGCTGTTCTTGCAATCATAAGTTCACATTTTCTGAACTTAATTCACAATCAATATTTTTGCATGACATTTGACCTTTACATTTTCTGAATTTGAAGGAGAAAATCATAGGTAATGTTAGTTCTTTGAACTACCTGAAAACCTCAAACTTCAGAAAACTACCTATTTAGAGTATGTAGGTTTCATATAAGGTTCACCTTGCTCTGTGTTTGTTGGTGGTTTTTATCTTTAAAAATCTGAAGAATTCTTTGTTCAGTTATTTGAGTGTATCTGTAGGTAGGTAACTCTCTTCAACAGGATTCCTAATTCTGCTGTAAAGCATACAGAAATCATCTCTTCTGCACAGCTCTGCAGTTTCTCCTACCCTTACTGCACTTCTCAAGTTTCACAGGGGTTGAGTGAAAAATCAATGGGTTTTTATAACTAAACTAAAAACAATGAAAGGTCCCCAGGAAATTCATTCTGGTGTAATTACAGCAGTGAACTGTAATTTTTAATCAACATGATTAAAGACAAAACAGATAAAACAAAGCACTGTTCATTCTGTGGCAATTTTCAGTTTGGAAATAGATGGGCTACTAGAAATATATTTAACTGCATTTTTACATTACTGTCAATAACGAGAAAATTACTATTCTGAATAAAATCATGTTTGTAACTAAGACTGTTTGTAACTATGGAAGACAGAAAGACTGTCTTTTAGAATGTTGCCCAGAAATGCAAGTTTGCTTGTTTGTGTAGAGTATAGGGGGAGTTAACTTTAAACAGAGTCAGTCTTTCTAATTGGAACTAGCTTAAATATATCTCAAAATTCTCAGATGCTCAAAATGCCACTGGGGTATAACCTGTATTTATAATACAGGGCAGGTAAGGGGGTAGCTCACATGTAATCAGCTACTGAAGGTCTAGTCTTTCCATATAATTATACTTACATAAATAAAAGACTTGTATTTTTCAGACTGCAACAAGTTACACTTTCCATTCAATGTCAAAAAAACCTTCCATTAATTTATGATCTTCATATGTATTTATAAATTATTGTATTTATTGCATAAATGCTTTTTTGAGAACGGGGTGTGGGATTTTTTTGTTTTGGCTTTGTTTTGTTTAGAGTTTTTACTGTAGAGTTACTTGAAAATCAGGATGTCTGAAATCTAAGGAAAATTTGCCACATTTGAGACAATGCAGTAGAGGAAAAGGAAACAAGAATATTTTCGTCTTCACTGATTCCTTTTTTGTTCAGATCAAATTCCAAGAGACCACTCCTTTAAAATGTGTTTTATAAATTGAAGATCAAACCCATAAAGCTCTGGTATCCTTGCAAACTTCTTTCTGTTTGTACAGGATTAGGAATCTGAGCTGGCAAATCACAGTTTCACAAAACGTCAATAGCGCCTTGTTTCAAGAATCAGCTGAGCACCGAGCAAAATTCCCTTATTGCTCAAAAATCATGATAAAAAATGGAGAAGTAGAAAAACATAAAATGAAGGTATGACATCTGAATACTTACATTAACACTGTCAAATAAAATATTGTGGTAATTACCTTCACTTAAGTCTTTGTTTCATTGTCCACTTTCAGCTGCCAAACTTCACATATTTCTGTGTTAACTCATAGGGGAAGTTGTTTCTTAAAATAAAAAATACAAAGGATGAGGACAACAATAAAAAAACAAATCCAGGTTCACATTTTTTAATAGCAAATGCTACAAAAATATAAAAATTGCTTCCTTTAAAATTGTTATTTGAAATGTTGATTTCATTCAGCCTCTTCTGTGTAGAAGAAATGCAGATGCAGTGTGGGTCGATCCTCTAAATGCTGTATCACTAGAAGATATACAGTATTCAAGAAACAAATAAAGATGTAAAATTCAGACTAGGAAATAGCTTGTGGTATTTTAAGCTACCTTCCAGAATTTAGGAAAAATAACCATTTATTAAAGGCTACTATCCAACTTAAAACCCCCTCAATCATTAAGAGGCTATACTGGTACACCTGATTTGATCTTATTTAGGATTAAAGTTCATCTTATTGAATTAAGAATTAATCTTTAAATTTAAAAAGTAATGATTCTTAGATATATATGTTTTTAGTTGAATTATGTGTCCAATACGAAACTGGGATTCAAAAATAGGAATCCAATCAGAAGTTATTATAATATTTTCCAGGAAACCTTTATAAGACAATTCTAATGAAGTCACACCTAGCCCTGGCTAAAAAAGGGAAGCTGAACCACAAGTCTGATTAGATATACAGTCTGAATGATGACTCTTACTTTGTTTCAAAGTCTGTATTTCTGTTCTACACTCCTAAGACGAGAAATTAAAAGCATTACCAAATAAACCAAAACAAGAAAAAAAGAAAGTTAAAAAACCAGCAAACTTTTAAATCAAAGAATTTATTATACATTTAAGAAGATCAAGTTAAAAAAATTAACTTCTGAATTGTGTTTAGTTTGAAGCAACTTCCTAATAAGTGACATGAACTGTTCTTATGGGTGGAGAGTGAATTGGATGCAAAACTCAGTCTGAAACCATTTCATATACATAAGAATACCTTGCTTTTGTGCTTGCATTCAACCAATGTTATTTCTTTCTGGCTATGGGCTGCAGACCTTATTATAATTTCTAATATATGATGTATAATAGAAACATATTGCATTCATGATATATTATAAAAATTAAATATATGTAGAGCACTTACATCTCAATAGAAATTTTATTACAGAAATACTGGAATTCCTGTGCTTGTACTGGTTATTGCACAATTTTCTGTATCATGGTCTTCTACCCAAAACTTATTATTTTTCCTTGTAAGCATATAAAGAAGCAAAGGTATATATATATAGGCTTTTGTGTTCTGAAGCTTTATGGGTGTCAATTACATTCGACATGCTATATGGTATCAGGCTTGAGATTTGAAGTGTACCCTATGTTTTATGAGCAATTAATTTAAAGTGAATAATGAAATCACAGTTCTCATAATTTTTCTAGTATTTCAGTTTTTCACTGATTGTGCAAGAATTATGAATTAAACATACATTTTTTTTTAACTTGGATATCTAAATCCAAAGATTTTCTTTAGATGTTTAATATAGCCAAACTCCTATTTTCAATTCCATATAAACAAAAGTGAGAATATTAATCAAAACTATAGGCATCCTGATAGAAGCAATATTTGGTGGTTTTGTTTCACTTAATTTTCAGCATATATTTTCCAGCACTGTTTTATTCTAAAATACCATCCCAGCTGAAGTACAGGTGTCCAAACCATGATGTCTTCAATTCTTTCAAAAACCCAGAAATTAATTTTAAAAATAACTCACGCATAATCACAGGCCATCCTAGTTCAGATTTTATCAGTTGGCCCAAAAGACCTGGATTTGGCCTAATTCGTGATAAACCCTTCTCAGCTCTGTCCCCTGCCTATCTGCAGAGCTACTGTCTTCTACTTCGCAGTAGGTGTTACCTTCCTTCTCCTTTTCAGTCAAATAAGCTCTTTATCTCTTTTCTTTAGTTTGTGATATACTGTTTTCTGTCCATCGGTGAGGCCTTTGCGGGGCCACTTGCCTATTTCTATTGTTTTTCCCTCCATTACATGTGTTCAAATTTTGATTGTTCTTTTTAACTTACAGAATAACTACTCCGTCCACCATGCTGAACTCTTGATAAGTTTGCAATTCTCTGATATGTTGGAAACCTACTGGAAGGCTACATAAAATTAAAGATCGATTTGAGGTGGTAGAATGTATGGAAAAGGCTGTTTCATTTCTATATACAAAAGAAATAAATTGATTTGGATTCCAACAGTAAGTAATTAGAAAAATAGAGAACTAGAAATATAAAAATAGAGATAAAATAATAAATAAATCAAATAAATAAATAACAAAATTAGTAAATAAAAATTAATAAATAAATAAAATTTAAAAGAGATAAAAAAATAGAAATAAAAAATAGAGAACTAGAAATCAAAAAAGAGGAGGAAGGGAAGGCAAGATTTTGACACAACAATTTAGAATTTTTTATTAAAATTGTTTGGATTTAGAATCACAGTGAAGGAGTAATAGAGATGTTTTAGTAATGGAATTTTGTCTGTTTAAATATCCCTTGATTTTGAACTAAACAAGTGCAAAGTTGAATATTGCATATTAAAATGCATATCTCTATAGGAATTTTATCTCAAGATTGATTAGGAAAATTTATTTGCAATTATACATAGATAACACACATTCAAATATATGTACACTGAGGATGCTTCAGTGGAAAAAAAAATTAAATAATTTAAATAATTAAAGCCTGAAAAATACATGATATGCTAACGCACAGAGAAAACAGGGAAGAACATATTCTCACTGAAAATTCTGAAAATATTACCTTACTTGACAAGGCATCATCAATCTGAAATGTAGTTATTTTAAAAAATGCATATAAATTTATTTTCAGGTATTGTATACAGTATTTAATCTCCCCTTCACCTCTTGTGATTTTAGAGTGATGATTTCCAACTAAAATAATATTTCTGCCTATTCCAAAGAAACGGGAGTCTGCCTAGCAGACGTTACACAAGAAACTGAAACTGACTGTAAAGTGCTGTGAAATGCATATAGTAAACACACTGAAAGAAATTAGATTATCCTCCCATCACCTTTCTTTGTAGAAATATGGTCTATTTCTTGTAAATTATAACAAGAGCAAGCACAATGTTTTCAAAGTGAAGTAATTTCTGAGATGATAGTATTCCTTAAGACACTGATCTATTTGATTATGTTATCTAACCCAGAAAAGCAATCTGCCACTGCTTCAGAACTGCAGATGAAAAATAGCAACACTGGAAAATAAGAATGGACTAAGGAATAATAATAATAAAAATCAAAACCAAAACACAACCTATTTTTCTATGCAGGGAAATCCACATGAGGCCACATAAACTGCTTTGCAGCACAGAAAACACATGCATACTCCACTATTTTCTCCTAATAACAGAAATCTAATACAATTGAAGAAGAAATCAACCTGTTCTTCTTTCACAAAGAGAGTCAGCAGGAACTATATAAAAAAAATATTTTAAAGCTTTTTTACTACCTAGGAAAGTTTTAGAATACTTTTTAAAAAGGCAGTGCTAATGGAAACAGTACAATTAGACAAATTATTTTCAAAATCAAAAACATTGCTTTCTTTCAAGCCTTTACTTTCCAGAGCCAGATTCTATCTTTCTATGTAACCACAACTACTTGTACAGAAAGACAGAATTATAAGTTCTTTTACTGGAAGTGATGTCTGCCTCCTTTACTGTCATGAAACAGAATGACCAGAAAATAAGGTCATCCAGAACTGAAAATAAGTTTGTTTTCTTCTCTACTTTGCTGTTGACTCTTAAGTGCTGAACCAATATGTGAGCAATGTTAGAAAAATGAGGCATTTGTCATTTAATAAGCAAAGACCCAAAGTTTAAGAAGCTGAGAGAGAGGAAGAAATTTTGGAATATGTGGGGGGGGGAAAAAAAAATAGTGTGGAAACCTTTCTGGAAATATGGGAAAATATTAATAGTACAAGAGAGAAAACTGACTGTGAGACTATTGCACTTCATGTCTTCTGACACATGAAACTAGTGTGGGGGTTGTAGATACATAAAGTGATAACACTTGTGAACTGCAAGAAAATAAAATTAGAGTAAATAGAATACTATTTTTGCAAGATAGTCTATACTCTAAGAGTTTGAGAATTAAGGTCAAAAACCTTATTCTCAAACTGCACATATCTTTGGCGATGCACACAGCCTCATTTTCTATAACTTATAATAGAGTCAGAAAAAAAAAAAGGTGAAGAAAAATTGTTAGACTACACTTTTGGTTTATGACCATGTTTTTAAACACATTCAGGCAGTTCTGTGGAATCCATATAAATGGCTGGGGTGTCCAGGCAGTCTGACAGCACTATTTATAGACACCAGCAACAACTGGGGACCACGCTATCTTGCTTGATATGTCTGTCTTCTACTGCTCTGAGTGGTGACTAATAACTAGGGTTAGTGAAGTTGCAAATGCACTGACATTAAACAAGAGAAATGACAAAAGGAAGGGGAAAGGCATACAAGAAAACAAAACGAAACAAAATGAAATGTATTCTGTAGGAAAACCAGAGCACAAATCAATACATTGTAGCTACTCTCTCTGAACGTTGTTTTCTATGCCAAGCGTTTAAGGCCTCATAAACATCCTGCTTTCATCTTAACTAGGGAACTCTACAAAAGTTTACTGTGCATGAGCATTTAATTTATTTTCAGTTTGTAGCAAGACAGGTCCTTCTGGGATTTTCATCATAGTAGCTTTGTATCACTTCCTGAAAGAAGGTGTCTGTTGACAAATTTGTGTTACAAAATGAGGAAGCCTAAACATAAGAAGTGGTGAAATTCCAAAGCAATATAAAACATGTTGCTTAGTGCTGTCAATGGTTTATCACTGGTATCCTCCATTTGAATTTATAGGGAACATGATAATCTAATACAAAATACACTTTCATCAGACAAAAATCCCCCAAAACAGAAATCAGGGACAAAAATTACTGTATGAAAACTTTAGGTAGGAATTAATATTTTGCAATGATCATAGCTTTAGCTCTTTCAGAAAATATTAGAATTAGTAAAATATTGTTATTTTGCGAAGAACACATTAATACGTGTAGTCTAATGGAATAGAAATGGTCATGGATTTTTTAAATTTATTATTAGTCTCAAGGGTTAACATGAGCAGACCTAGTAAAATTACAGCAAAAAGATCAGAATTTCAGAGTGATTGACAGGTGTCTGGATCAGCATGAAGTTTGAATCTTAATATCTGCTTTTTCTAGCAGCTGTACCACAGTTAGTGTGCAGACAAGAAACCTGCTGCCCTTTGAATATGACATTAAATATCACAGGAAGCAAGTTGGCATTTTGTTAGTTCTCTTCTTATCCCTCCTGGATGTTTGCTAACGGACTGAAATCCTAATGACAATAGTAGTAGGAGAAACTACTGTTCTCCAGATCTCAATCCAGAGACTTTTGCAATTATTTAAGGAGAGTTTAAAATACTCAGTGGTTAACAGTCTGTGGGAGATATTATGAAAAACGGATGTCTTCTGAGAACTTTGGGCATCAAACTGTGATCTGTATGGTGAAGGCAAGTTAAAAAAAAAGTAGAAGTTGAGTTAAGGCATGTAAGTTTAACTGTTAAATAGAATGCTGTGGCATTTTGTGAAATGAAGATAAGATTTTTCTCAAAGTTTTCTTAATCTAAAACTTTCCTTAGGCAGTACAGTATCTTACTCAAGCTGTAGATTTTAGGGCAATAAAAAGCTATATTCTCCCTTCTGAAAGCTGACATATTAAACTGTTTTAGAAGACCAGTCTTGAAGAATTTTTTTACTAAGATCCTTACATCTGTCTATGCCAGATTAATATATCTACCTTGACATATCCTGAGATGTTGGTGGACAAGAGCGGTATATTTTCCTTCTGAATAATAAAAAGGGTAGAGATTCACATGGTTTTATATATACATGTATGTTAGTCTGTGTGTTTTGTTCAGCATATCTTGAAATTTAACTGAGTGTTGAAGTGTCAGTTATTGAGCACTGAAGAATCACACCTGAAAAGGCTGGAGCCAAGAATTTTCAGAGACATCCAGGAAATAAGTCACAGTCCTTCCTGTCCTGACTACTAATTCTATTATCATTACTGTGAAATGCAGTAAAATTTTCTTTGTTCAGAAATCAGTATTATTTGCCCTATTTAATGTGCACAAATCAGAATTTTAGGCCCTCACACTGAAATTTCTGTAACTTTTCACTGAAGAAAAATGTCCCTGTTTAGTCTGAAAATGTTGCTCTGTAAAATAACTCTGCATAGTAAATATATGCTCAGAAAATTAAAGATTATAAATTTATCAAATCAGACTAAAATGAAATTGTTCATTAATTTTTTCTTCTCTTTTTGTTTCAGTATTGGCTACAGAATAGTCAAAGCTTTAAAAGTCTTTGTATACTTGGGAGATAAATTAGGAAGAAGGAAAAATATGAAAAACTTGGTGAACATGCTTGCTATGTAAGATGCACTGCAGTAATACTTCCTTTGAATTTTAAGCATATTGGTAAACTTGTCTACAGTGGTCATTATCCCATTAAATCATTATAAAATAGCATGTCATTAATCACTATAAAAAGAGAAAAACGTCTTTAAAATTTTCTTTTCATATGCAAGTTTTGGACAGATGCAGATGTTGAAGAGGATTAACTATTTTATCATATTTTCTACTTTGTAGATATATTCATACATAACTACCATTAATTTCTAAAATTATTTTTGGGGTTAAAAATGATTATCAGCACTTTGATAGGACTTGAGAGGATTTCTAAAGGTTTTCATGAATGTGAAGCACCATTAGAGTGGTCCCTCGGTGAGAAAGGTGTAAAAGAGCAAGTCAGAAGCAATGGGCCATGAGAAACATAAGGTAGGAGTTTCCAAGAAGTTCTTGTTTCACATTAGCATAGTGTAGCAGCAGCATCTGAGTACCCTGGGATCTCTGAAGGAGAGATCAAACAGAGGGGAAAAAGGATCTGTGGGCTATTAAATCCAGAGAAAAGGCGGAAAAACTAGAGCCAAACTGCTCAGAATAAAATCATAACTGCTCTCAAGGCGTTTTATCTTTGTCCAGGGCAGCATTATCTATGATAACACTTGGCTGCTCCTTAGTTTATCGTATTTCAAGTGTCTGTAGGTGCAGGTCTCACACACAATATATCATATAAAATGGAAGACTGTGATAATTTTCATATACAGTAGAATAAACTAGATGGGATTGAAAAAGAATTAGGAGTCAGAAGCTTATAAATAGCACAAGAAAACAAATACTCAGGTTCACTGTGCCTTTAAGCATAGCATACTCCCTGCTGAAACAGCTCCCATTTAGTGTTTCAGTTGGGAAGCAGCATATTACAATTCCTCTTTTGCTGTTTTCTTGTTTGTTAGTTTTCCTCAGTCTAGAATACAAGTAAATCAGTCAGAACAAAAAAGAGGTTTTCTCTATATGTATAGCAACAAAACCATGACAAGAGAGATTGATATGTCTATTAAAGAAATAAGTGAAGGAAATAATATCTTAGTTTTGCTAAGGCTGTGCTTGCTGTTCTTTTTCTAAATGCTTCAGAGTACAGTTTTGTGTCGGAAAAAAGAAAAAAAGTTAAGACATTCATCCGGCAAAATCAGGCAAATAATAATTTTGCTTCCAGGATAACACTGAAAATAGTGAAGTATTCATGTCAACACCCAGATTCCCAACAGCCTATAGGTTCAATGATCAGAAACCTTCCACAGGATTACCTGACAGCTTCTTTGAAACACAGCAGTGCATAAAATAGGCTCGTGGGGTTTGTTTGTTTTAGGTTGTATTATTTTTTTCAGTGAAGAAGACCAACAAGCCATTATCTTGTAGGGATTGCCACACAGAAAGCTGCAATATCTGGCATAATTAACAACTGGAAGATTCTAGGCATGAAATTTTTTTAAAACTACTGATAAATACATTAGGAAATATCATGGTGCAGTTTAGATGTCTGGTTACAGATACCCCTCCTCTTTTTGTCACTGTTTCAGTTTTGCAACAGCCACTGGTTTATTATCAATCCTCATCAAGTCAGAAAAATTATTTTACTGTGGAAAAATCAGTGTGTTATGAAGCAGTGCTAAGACCACACAGGATTAACGGAAGCTGATGAATGCCAATCAATCCTAGAAATAATACAGACACGTGAAACTCTATAGATATTTTCTCAGTTTTCATTTTCACAGTGTTTCATTCTACATTTTAATTATACTACTGGTCACCAAAATCCATTTCTGTGCAATGGGTTTTGAATGTTGCAAATGGGAATCACTTCTTAATGTCTATGACGATAGTGTGATTTTAGGCATCTTATTGAAGAAGTATTTCCTCCTATCCCTGCCTAAACCCCTATCTGCCTATTATTTATCTCATCCAATCATATAAATGATAATCACAGGGCTTCCCACTGCACTTAGTTTTAATAAACCACTTGACAGTGTCTGGAATAAATCAAATTTCAGATGAACCTGACACCTTAACTAACCTGCCAAGACTTAAGACAAAGCACGTAGCTCAGAAGTGGAGGACATGGAAACGTCACTGGATTGCAGAACTTGGTATTGCTTCCCACTTGTGCCCTGGCAACACCTCAGGGCAAGGCTAAAGTGGCCGCTGACTTGTCCTTTCATCCTTTTGCATGGAAAGAAAATGAAAGGGGACAATCCAGATCTAGCAGGAAACCAGCATATGACAGATGACTGATGTACCTATGTCCCAGCAAATATACAGAAGTACAGTGCAAGAATGATAAATAGCCTGTAGTTAAGCAGAAAATCAGTTCTCCTTGACAAACTCCATTTTTGTGATTGCAGAATAGCTGTTGAAGTCCCAGGCAATAACAAAATTAACTCATAAGAAAAAATTTGTAGAATGTATTTTGATGGCATAATAAAACTGGAAACAGAACTAAAGAAAAAAGGACTAATTTCCTCGGACTTCCAACCATTGGTATTGTCTTCTCGTTGACTTTCAAACTCTCAAATAATTAGAAGGAGTAAAGGCCTGGTTTTGGACTGATTCTTTTGCAATGGAAATGTCTTTGAGCTACTGTGAAGCCAACCAGTATGTCAGGTCCCCGTCATCTCATCTATGAAGCTAATAATGAGCTCCAAAGCGCCAATGAGAAAAGGCAAGTTACTCAAAAAACAAGTCAGGGTGTAAGCCCTTAAATTAGATGGTCCAGCACAATTTTTGTGATACCATCCTTGATTTTCATTCTAATACTTTAGTCTTATTACTTATTATCCAAATCATTCAGGTAAACATATATATTTGAGGAGTCGCAGGGTCCCACCACTGGATGTTGGTGTCTGTCCTCCACAACTGCAACTGAAAAGGTAAAGGTGAACACAACACCTCTGTGACCTTGTGTGCCAAAATGTACATTTGTAATTTCCCATCTGGAGGATACCTCCAGAAATTCCCCGTGTCACTATTAGAAGGGAAATTGAGAAATTATTCCATCTTCTTAGCTTTGGATGCATGTGACTTCCAAACAGGGAACACAGAGATCCTGAGGCAGTGTCCTTCCTACAGATCTCAGCTGTTTTTCTTGCTGTCACAGCAGCCACAGGCAGCTTGCTTGGACACCATGGCGAGAGATGAGTCAGACCTCTCCATGCATCAGGAAGCTCCCTCATTCCCAATGCTTCTGAAGACTGGACTGAATGAGGCAGATAGGGTGGTTTGTACCAGAGGAGCTATCATATTCTTACACAAAACTATGTAGATATTTTTGAAGGAAGAAATTTCTTCTACCAAAGTGTAGTGTGGATGGAACTGCTGTCAGACATGTAACTAAAATGTGAGAGCCTCCAGGGTCTGAGATCTCAAGTCTGAATTCAATATCTTGAATGAGAAATGCCTGACTATTTTTATTGACTAAAAATTATAGGACAATAATGTTTTTTCCTTAGAAAGAAACCTTCTGACAATTAAGAAAGTAGGCTTCTAATTTAGACACTCACAAAAATTTTAAAATCTACTATGTTACTCACAGTTTAAAATACCATTCATGCAAAACATATATATAGCATGTTTGCTGTCTGCCTAATATTAATTCAAAACCCTTTCCCACTGCAGCTGGGAATGCTTTTTCTAACCACCGAAGACAAGTGCAGAACACTGGGGATGTAGAACAATTGGCATTGTTAAAGGCAACAGGGAGAGCTTTCATCCAAAACATACTACACATCTCACAGATGCTGGTTATCTCCCAGAGCTGGTACTGATAAATGATGTACAACACGAGTGAATGCTGAGACACAGCCAAGCAGAGAAAAGGGTATCTAGGAGGAATTCCTTCACAGAAAGAGGCAACTCATTAAATGAAGAGAGCAGGTACAGCATTTATTTTTTCCTTTGCCCATCTGTCTTCCTTCTCTCTTTAACTTGGGACTTGTTTGCTTGTGTGCTCTGTTTCAAGACAGAACCTTGGTCATGACAGCAGCAAAACCTTTATTTCTTTGTGCCTACAATGGGTTTATATAGGTATAGATGGTGATCGAGGACATGTAAAGGTGGACTTGAAAAGGTGTTCCGCTCTTCTGAGAAAGCAGGTGCACACTTAAAAGGGGGTCTGTGATTCAATATGCCTTACTTATCCTCATAATGGATAGCAGGTTTCTAGCTTTCCTCCTTTCACTTTAATTTTTCATGGTATTTTTCCAGTTTCAAAATGTCTGAGTTGTCCTAAAGATCATCTCTATTGTTTGAAAGGTTGTAAAGTTTTTCTAGATGTCCTGGTTTTGGCTGAAGAAGAGTTAATTTTCTTCACAGTGGCTGGTATGGGTCTGTCTTTTGGATTTGTGCTGAGCACAGGATTGATAATACAGAGATGTTTTTGTTATTGCTGAGAAGGGATTACACAGAGCCGAAGCCCATTCTGCTTTTTGTATGGCCATGCTGGTGAGGAAGTTGGGGGTTTGTGGGAGGCTGGGAGGAGAGACAGGTGACCCCAGGACAAGTAACCCCAACTGACCAAAGGGATATTCCAGACCATATGACATCATGCTCAGTATATAAAATGTGGGAATAAGGAGTAAGGAGGTGAGGTGTCATCATTTGGAATGATGGTGTTTGTTCCCAAATCACCATCATGTGTGATAGGGCCATGCTCTCCTGGAGATGGCTGAACATTTCCCTGTCATGGGAAGCAGAGAATTAATTCCTTGTTTTACTTTGCTTGTATGGTTGGCTTTTGTTTTTCCTATTAAACTGTCTTCATCTTAACCCATGAGTGTTCCAGCTTTCACCCTTCCAATTCTCTCCCTGATCCTGCTGGTGGGGGAGTGAGTGAGTGGCTGTGCAGGGCTTCGTTCCTAGCTGGGTTAAACCACAACACCAGTCCAACCTGTCTCATATATTAAACTGTGTAAAGAACACTTGCAACTAATTGAAAACATGCATACACTTCACAGATGAATGCCTCAGTCATTATCTTTCAATTATGAATCTTGGCTCTATCTATTCTTCAATATCTGGTTTTGAAACCACCTTCAAATCCTGACCTATAAGCTCAGTAGCTTGTGTAAGATCTGGATGATAAGGAACTCTTTGAGGTTTGGCTCTGCATTATGTCAGTTCCTATTTATGGGGAAATATAAAAATTACAGTCTGTGGTGACTACAGTGTGGCACATATTTAATAGAATAGGCATAATTTTCTTAGAAACACTGGCATTTGAAAGCAGAAATCAAAAAACTTGCAATATGCTATACCAGGCTCTGATCTACTTTCAGCAATAATAGGAGAGTTTTTAAAAGAAATCATAGACTTTTATCCACTCTTCTCTTAGGTTCAGAACCAAACACTGCTGAGTATTAAAGTGTGACTCACTGACACTGATTCAGGAGTCACTGAGGACATTTTAAACTCACCCCAGTGTAGGTGATTATAGATCCACTTGAAGTGGTATGATACAGCAACCATGAGAACACAGATTTCAAAACCTGCAAAAATTGCTTGTTTTAATTTGCTGTTAATGCTAAAATATTTTCTTTAAAAATTGTTTCTCTTTAGGCAATTGTTAACAGATATGGGGGAATTTTCTAATGAAATTTCAATTTCTTTTAAAAAAAATTGTTACAACCAATATGAATAAGTGAAGAAATGTACATATTCACAAATTGCTTTTTCTTACACAGGAAGGGAAAAAAGATTTTTAATTTATTAAACTATTATGCTTTGACATTTTCATATTTGAGTTGCTTGTCCAAGTTTTAGTTATTTGATTGAAATAACCTTCCATTTTGAAATTTATTTCATTTTAGGAAAAAAGTATACAAATTTTAAAATTAATTATTAATTGATGAGATAAAAAATGCTGGAGATTAACAAGTTATTACCTTTTATTCTTCATTTTTATTTTAATTGAATTCAGAAGTTGTATGGGCCGGGGAAGCAATATATATATATTTCTAATGGTTTACAGATAGGAGTAGAAAAGTGAATAAACTAAGCAAGATTTTTCCCATTTATTTTCCTAGACTTTGTTTCTCAGTTCAACTTCATAATATAAACACAGAAAATGTTACAAGTCATGTCATGCCTCCCTTGATCATTATCACTATATTCAGTTCAAAACAAGATTAAATAGGTACAAGCTGGTCAGAAAGTAATTTGGCTGGTCACTGGAAGAACAATATTAATCATCAGAAGATAATATATTCTTTTAGCCCTATTCATTCTCTCAGAATTAGTTCTAGAGCTTAAAATTATTCCATGGCCAAAGTAGTTCAGCTTTAAGCAACAAAATCAATTAACCCGATTAATCATAGATCCATTTGATCAATGGAAGGCGTGATATAACAGCAGACCATGGTACTGAATGATAAATGAAATTTCTTTCAGTCTTGAGAAGCCACAAATAGGAGTGTGATTTTTCTGTTCCATTCCTAACAATAATTATAGGCCTCTATGCAAAATGTCACACTAGTTTTATAATAATTGACACTTTTTGATTTTCTAATGCATGCTGAGATCGAGAAGAGACTCAGGTATTTGCCCATTCCCTTCTTTCCCTTCAGTAGCAGTAAGGCTGACTAAACAAAGGGACTTTGAACTCTGGGTTTGGGTCATGACATGGTAGATGGCTGGGTCCTATTACCTCCCCTAAGCTGGCCTGCTGCAAGAAGGGTCATGTTTTAAAATGTAAAAGAAAGGAGTAAAAACTACTCTTTTCCCCAGAAAAAGAGCATGAAGGAAGCATGGAAGAGTAATCAGTATCCATGTCCGGTCTTTCTCTTCCTCACAGTGGAATCACGTTTTTATCATTACATCCCACAGAGCATAGAGGTTTGCACATTTCTTTAAGTCTGGGATACATTTAACTCTTTTTCTTCCACAATGGTGGTAAAAAGTACACCTCACCACAATAATTATGATATCCTAAAGAAAAACAAAAAATGAATGAGTTTTATGGCTGCTGTGTAGGAAGAATATTTGTATGCAGACAGCATGGGGTGGAGAAGGTTGTTTTCATATTTTCCTATGGACTGCACTATGAAATTGCAAATATAACAGAATAAGCAATGAAAACTTATGTTTCACAGTCTAATAGTTCTCTTCCATAGTCTGAACCCAGAGTTATCCCTCCCATGGAAGCAAACTGAGTTGCCTTTTCCTTTGAAAAAGTGGTTTTCTTCACACTACCTCCCTAGCCATGCTTAGTGTTTGGTTGGATGACTCAGTTTACTTGTTTATGAGATACATACTAGCCACAAATATTCATTCCTCGTGCATCTTCAGGAATGTAAAGAAATACCCACATTCCCCTTTTATCACTTTGTTAAAGAACAAGATGCCTTAGTTGTAAGCTAAAAAGTAAAGCTGTAAAGCTTATTTGCCTAGAAGCTTTAGTATATTATAGTACATAAAAATTGTACAACTGATTTTACAAGTGCTTTTATGAACAACACATCCAGCAACAGTGCTCACAGTGGATGGGATATAATCACACTCTTCCTAGAGAAGACAAACACAGCCATCAGCAGAGTTCAATCTGATGCCGGTGCACACAAATCTGAATGATTTGTCTATTTTCTTCGCAATAGACCGATGTAAGTCACCAAAAGAAATAGAAGTCATTGCCTTTTCAGTCTGTCAGGTCAATGATCCATGAATAAAGAAGCCTTCATGCCAAGAATTAGAATAGATTGGAGATCTGTTACTTTTGTCTTCAGTGTACTTGAAAAATTAGGCGCATTATGAAGATTTGTGTATGCACTGGTTTTCTTGCTGTATTTTGCTTTTTTTCTGATTTTAAATCCATTTTTTCAAGACTTTCTAATATGCAAACACAGAATTAATACACCAATGCAGCTGAAAAGGAGATACTGAAGTATGCCAAATGAACACAATAATTTAAATCTTAAATGCATTTTTTACCAAATTTATAGGTAAATTTTTACAGGTATTTCAACGATTTATTAAAAATCATATGTTATATTTGCACAACACATTTTCTTGAGTATAACTAAGGATAACCAAGTGAGATGAGAGAGTAGGAATACTCTCAGCTAAGACTGTCTTTCATTAAGTTTGGCTGTGGTTGTTATTCTGGTGTGCAGAATAACCTATCTAGGACACTGAAAATCACTTCCTGACAGTGTAAGTCAGGAAAGTGAAGTCTGGTATTTCTTTAGTATAATTGGCTACATTTACAAAAGTTCATGAGTACATCCATATCAGAGGAGGATAACAAGGAACACACAGAAGTTCTTGTTGATTTTGACTAAACCATTAATGACAACTCTCTTAAGTAAAGTTATATATAAAAAAAGGAAATACTCAAACAGAAAAACAAAGTAAAACAAAACTATTCAGGACTTTTCTTCAAGTCCACCAAAACATTTCCAGTGCAACATTACCCTTCTTCAATTCTTCCACAGCTATAACCCTGCTTGTGTGCTGCAACAGGGAAATGACAAAGCTGTTTAAACACACATCAACAATAGGCTTTGTGTGATTATATCTTTCCACATTTAAACAAAATAAAAGATGATGATTTACCTTTTAGACAATGACAACAAATCTTAACTGAAACAGTTTGCTATATTTAACTCTGTTAACTTTCAGTCATCCATTGAGGATTACTGTAAAATCATATTTCTGTATTAGAAGTAGTTTTCTTCTTGGAAAGAAAGTTTGTATATTCCATTTCCTGGTATGTAACTTATTCAGACCTTGCTAGTTCATTCTAAATTCATAGACTCATGGAAGGAATGTGAGAGATCCAACAAAAAAAGGCACAGAAGACCTGAAAGATTTTGTTTTAATAGAACCAAGCATCTTATCCCAGGTAACTAGCAGGCCAAATTGCTTGAATCATCTCCCTTATTGAAATACATACTGCTTTATTGAAATACATACAACACTTTCATTGTGTTCTATGAAATAATGTTTACGCAACATACTTCTTGTTTGTTTTTTCTAAGCACTTGGTCTATATATGTGCGTATATGTGGAGGTATGTGCATATTTTCTTTAAATTTATCAGTCCTACTCACACACGAAAGTAGTATTTGGACTTGTGATGTTTTAGGGGAAAGAAATTTACATCTACCCCTCCCAACTAGTTTAGTTCTTTTAAATTTTAATTTTTGAGCTAATTATGTTATCCAAGCATATCTCTCATTAGGCTACAAACAAAATAGATATCATCAACATAGGATTTGGGTTTTTTTTTTTCATAAAAGTCATGAAGTTTGTCAGAAAACACAAAAGCAAAATCCCTGCATTAAACAAAAAAGCTGAGATGTCAAGGTTTGGAATACCCAGGACAGACAAAGTTATAATGAATAAAGCAGACTACGACTGGGAACTTTTTTAGATTCTGGGTTCCAAAGGAGCTCCTGGTTTGTGTGGTCTCTGTTATGTTGGATGGACAGTTTGTCTCATTATGATTTAATTTGTCACACACCACTTACTTATCAAATCCAGAGAAAAGAATAGTCTTGAGGATACTTATATAGGAATGTTTCAGTAAGGAAAAGAGGTTCTTTATACACTCAGTGTCCTCTCCTTTTAATTTGCAAATATGAAATGAGTAACCAAAAGGGGTGACAGGTGGAGTCCAATCACTCATGATTAATAAAGTTGTTTAAAATCCAAATATAATTTGCTGTGAATAGAAAAAAACTAGCTTGGTTTTTTTTCTTCTTGAGATCAAGGCTTCAAAAATTTTACCACTTCTTTGAAAGATTGTAACACCGAGGAATCACAGCATATTCAGTTGAAGGCAAGGAGTACTACAGAAGGAAAAAAGGTGAAGCAAAAATTTGATACATGTAAGATTGATAGTCAACACAGCTTTATGTGTGTGAAACACCATAATCTTTATGGCAAAAAGCATCAAGCTGCAGTAAAACAATGTTGATGGCTTGGCTTGGCTGTTGTGGGACATTTATTATCTGATTCCCATGAATGTTGTGGTAGACTCACTGGGATCTTAAATTTAATTACTCCTATTTCAAATAAAATTGAGAGAAAAAAGGGGGCAGGAAATAAGAAAAATATGTTTGAGGATGTAACGGGTTAGATTCAGTGACCAAGTTGAAACACTAATTGCAGTTGTGATTCAGGTCACTTATTTGTTTTTTGTGAGATATGAATTAGGAGAAGTGACAAAGCAGGCTTAAAAACTTCTACGAGTATAAAGATAGTTTATTGTTACTAGAGAGGATTAAAAGAAAAGGAACACTAAGAAAGTAAAAAGATAAAAAAAAACACATTCCTTTCTCTGCCAGCCCCCACCCCTCCCCCAGCCCTTATCACTTCAGGGCATACACAGACCTCCTCACAGGTTTTTCAGGAGAGAGCAAGGAGATTAACAAAGATGGAATTTCTGGTCAATATTAGAGTTCTTAAAAAGTCTTTCCAAACTCCAGGAAAAGAAAGAGGTCTCCTCTCTGCTTCCATGTGGTTTCTGAACTGCCACCACAATAGTCCATCTGGGCGGAGACAGCCCATTGCACTGAGCATTCAAATATGGGGTGTTCTCAATTCCCCCCATGTCCTTTAAATGGATAACAGAACAGTTCATGATATTACAGTTCCTTACCACATTTTGCAAAAGGGTCGGTTTAAGCTTCGCGCCCCACACGGCTCCGCCCTCTTCTTTCCGCCGCCATCTTCCGTTCCACCCCGCCTGACTTACTTTCTACTTCTTCCTCCGACTTAAAACGCCATAGAGAACAGCTTCTGTTGAAGGAAAAGCTCTTCTCCTTTGATGCTGCCAGTTGCTTAATAGTCTCCTCGGTCTGAAAGAGNCCCCAGGGCCAGGCCCAGAGCTGTCCCCCTCCCCCCTCTCTCCCAGTCACAACTGGATCAAAGAGGCCGTTCCCTCGCCTCCAACAGGTTTAAATATGCAAAATCGGAGAAGCGCCATTGGATTGAGAAACTGTCAATTAATTTCAGCTCCAACCCACAACAGAGGACCACATGTGAAATAAACAATTGTGAGGCTAACATTAATTTTTTAATTGTACAATGTATTTTAAGTTAATTGCATTTAATAGATTTTATCATGCTTTGAATTTTTCAGAATGTTTCTGGGTGACTTTTTATACTAAAGATAACAAATATTATTTCATATGTATGTGCATCTATAAACATACTTATACAGAACAATAAAATATGCTTGTCTTGGGGTGACAAGCACCAGCACAATGCTTCATTAATTTGGGCTGTTGACCGTAAGTAGAAGTTAATAAACTGGACTGACAACTGTAAATGGAAGATGTGTCAGGTCAAAGGTATAAATACAGTGTTTAAGTTAGTATACAACTTCTAAAATTATGGATTAATTCCACAGTATCGAAAATGTTTTTCCTTTTTTTTTTTTGGAGAAGGATATTAAAGCAAAATTATGCATCAGTCTGTTAACCTCTTAGTATTTATTATTTGATATTTATAACTGTATGAAAAATCAAGTTTAAACATCATAACTGAAATGTAAAAAAGTAAAAGTCAATATAATTCTACTTTAAATTTTATTTGGATTACCTATATTCACTATTTATTCCTCTAATTGTTGTGATCTTAATTCTTGAAGAAAATCCCAAACTGTGGTGAAGTTAGAAATCAGACCTTCACACTAGTCCCTAAGTGGTTCATTGAAGTGGTTGAAAAAATTCAAATTTGAAACTTCTATCTCCATGTTAGATTCATAAATTTTGATGTAGTTGATAATGTGATGTCTATAAGAATTTTTCTGTTGGCAGACACTGGTTATGTAAAAATAACCTTATTTTCACTTATATGAAGAGAGCACTGCATCATTGAGCCACAGACTCTCCAATGGTGAATATTTCCATCAAAAATCTGTAACATTTCTTACAGATGGTGATGTGTGTATGCTTAGTATCCAGAAAAAAAGAAGAAAATTGTCTGTCACACCAATGCTTTAAATGTAATGGATCAAGTACTCTTGATTTGTCTACGATCAGCACTTGAAAAAGCAGAACAGAAGTATTTGCTTCATTGAAAACTTTCTGTAACATTTGAAATAAGAATCATTTTGTTACAGGAAAGGAAACAAAATAATTGTGTTGCAGAGATAGCATAATGTAATTTTACTATTTGTTCTGCATTTTTTCTTTCTTTGTTTAGAATGCAAACTCCTGAGATGCCAGTGTATTAAACAGTATGAATGTGTGCACCTATGCCATGCAAATGAAAGAAAAAAGACAATTTCCATAGCTAATATTAATAAGCTTCCTGGAGCACAATTTCAGTTACATAAAGGGGAGATTTTGTTTACTAAGTTTTCTTTGACATTTGAGTTCAGTTACTGCCATGGCAGAAGACAAGTTGATTAGGTCATTTGCATCATCCAAATGGAATTCTGAGTAATGTCATCGTTCAGTGGGTCATTGAGAACAGAAAAGTGATTGTATCCCATCAAACCAGGCTTTATAATCAAGCGAATAATACTTGGAATGTATCATTTGTCTGTACAGATAAAAAGTCTGATTAGTGATATTCAGATAAGGAATATGGACTTTGAATTGTAAAAGGGTGCTTAAGAGGGGTAAAAAGAAAAACATTAAGAGGAAGGAGAAGAAAAACACCTTTCAAGTAAATCCATGTTTGCATCCAAACTTATACACATTAGTCGGATTTGATATCACCTTTAAATATTCTGTGATTCAGCCAATAAAAAAATATTTTCAGTAACAATATAATTTTATTTATAGGCATTATAACTGTTTTAATCTGATGGAGACTGTTTCAAGAGTGGATTGCATATTTTCTGATGTACAAATGTTCAAGGTATCCCCAGGTTTCAAGAGGAACAGTAGGTCTTACTATCCAAACCAACCTTAAACAAACTTGTATAGAAACATTTAACTTCAGCTGCCTGAAGCACTTGACATCCAATCAGCCCAAATGGCTCAAGTTAGTGCAAACTTTAAAAAGCACTTTCATTTAAAACGTGTACCACCACTAGAGAGGTGTTGAATCTGTTGCGTATTAAGTTAGCCTTTGTCAGCAGAACATTGCAGGGATTTAAACGTGTGTTAACAAATTACCTTCATTCAGAACACCAGCTTGACCCTAATCTCCTGAGCTATAAAATTCAGCAGGATCAAAAAAGAGAAAGAGAAGTGACAGTCTAGGTTAGACTCTTTTGGAATTGTAATGTTTTCACTTTCAATACAACTGGCAAGAGTTTTAAGAAACTGGAGAATATCTTCTATTGAATGGAATATGAAAGAATCTGAGAATAATACTGTGTTTAACCTCTATACTATAAGGAACATATATTCACATGTGTCTGTATATCTTGCCTTAGGCCAGTGTCAAAGAAAAGAGAGTGTTCAATCCTGTAAGGTACTGAGTACTCTGGCTGTGATCCAGCAAAGCACTCAACTATGTGTTTAAATTTAAGTACATGGATCATGCCACTAACTTCAATGGGATTAAGCTTAAAGATAAACTAACCTTAAATGCTTTGCTGGATCTAAGCCACAGTGCTCAGTACGGGCTGAATACAAATCTAATCTGAGAGGAGCGTTTTCTTCTCTGTTTCCGGCGCGAGCTCACAAAACACATAAAAAAGTTATTTTCAGAAAAGAAAGTTCATATGAAAACCAGACAGAATAGCTTCCGAAGGGTGGGATGATTTGTAAATCTTGGGGTGCTTGTGTTCAAACAAATAAGCAAAGCAACAAACAAAAACCAAGCTTTGACTTTCCCAGGTTCAGATACTCATGTTTTTTTCATGTAACATAATAACTGAGCATGGACAGGGATATAGATAAAGCAGAAGAAATCAAGTGAAAGAGTAGAGACAGAGGCAAACAATGTTCTCTTTTATCTTTTGCCAGGTTTCTTTCCTGCTTTTAGCTGTGGCCTCCCTTAATACTGTAATTGAAAAGAACAAGAAGTCTCTAAGTTTAAGCATGTATGAATACCCTCACAGAATACATGTCAATTGAAATCAGACAATACAGTCTATATAATTAGAGACAAGTGGCATTCTTATGGGCCTGATGCTGTTCCAGATCAAAACAACAGGAAAGTAAGCTTAGGGAAAAAAGAATACTTCAAAAAGCAAAAGCAAACCTGTGTTGTTCAGCACTATATATGAAGATTACTAACTTTGTCATTTGGTATACACATTTTGAACTTCCCTTGGCTCCAATCAGTGTAAAGAGGACCTGGTTAGAGCACTAGACCCTACTGAAAGGAGTCAGATGAACCATATTCATCTTCGAAAAATTGAAGCAAGTGAGAAGAGAAAGAACCTATCATGTGTACATGTCATGGTTTGACACCTCCACCACTCACCTATTCTTGGTGGGCACCAAAAAAGGTTTGTCACCAATTTTCTTTTGTTATTATCAGGCCAGATCGCCAAATCTTTGGGCAAACCTGCAAGTTTGTCTTCAAACAGTAGCTGTCACGACAACTCAGATGGTGAAAATGGACACTGTTTGCAACACTGTTTACCAGGGTGATGATATGACTTGAACAAAAATGTAACAATTGCAAAATCCTGGGCTGTGTGACTGACAAATTAACAACCAAGTCACATTAATCTTCCGGTAAAAGAGAAAAAGAGAACATGTTCCCTAAAATAGCATACAAAAACCTAGGACTGCCTCAGCAAACTTGGCCACATATGGCTTTGTGAAAGGCTTGAATCTTATTTAAAAATAATATACAATACACACAATAGGGCTTCATATTTCAAGAGAAATAATTAAAGACACCATTACACTTTCTAGCTAACAGCTCTTGCTGAAGCAATGGGCAGCTCTGGCAAAAGTCTGCCACAGTGCAACCTGAAGTACAATCAAATCAAACTGATAAAGAATTCTATCAGAGGTTAGTGAACATGAAACATTTTTGAACTACAAAGTGTCCAAGCAACTCAGCATGTGTATTTTTTCCCCTAGGTTTATCTTATTCCCACAATTCAACTTCTCACCTTTTCATCATATCCATCAATTCCTTCCTTGTTGAGAAACAATTATACCCTAGGAATCTCTTGAACTCATTTATACTCTATTCTTGAACCTTGAACCATGTTCTATGGGTTTATTATTTTTATAGAAGCCCTGCTCTAATTTTCTATTTGTTCCTAGATTCTTAATGCTGCAAAATAGTCTTCAGTTTCAAAATTTGTCACCAACATCTATCAGTTTCTTTCACAAACTAAAAAGCTTTTGATTTAAACCTTGAAACTTGAAAAATGTTCTCTATTTATGCAGATATGTTTTATGTTTTGACCAAATATGCATAATGTTTTAAAGGATGACATATTTTCTTAGCTAAATGCTGATAGATCTACCTTTTTAAACTACATAATCAGGTCAGAAAAATACACGTAAACATCGAACTGCTTGATATCTTTTTCCCATCATACATAGATTTTTATCTCTTTATGTATGAAAAGAACAGACAAGAGTTTTCTAGTTGCATGCAGTATAGGAACTCATTGCTTAGTCTTTTGAAATGCTTTTGCAATTTTCAAAAAAAGTTAATTTTGTTTAACAGAAAATTCCACTTGGCTCCAATATGGGAAAATATTTTAATCTGTAGTCTATTGATGCTTATCTAACTCAGATCAAGAGATACTTACTCTTTCAAAGTCCAGTACCTCTTCCATAGCACCTGTAAAAATCACTGCAATGCCTGTAACAGCTCTTTTCCTAGTAGGCAAGTGTCCATGAGGAAATTTATCATTAGAACTAGAATTCTTTGGGAATGTCATCAAAAAGTCTGAAAATGAAAGGCTTTTGAAAAGATAATTTTCTTCCAGGGTTAGACTTAGTTCTGTACTTAGGCATTTTGGTGATTCTCTACTGGTTTTCAACTATTGCAATGCCCTGCTGAGGCTCTGGTAGAGTTTAGGGTGATCTCAAGGTCAGTTCTTTATCCAGGCTCTTGGTTTGTTTTCACACTGATGCTAACTCAGGTTTTCAACACTTAGGCAAACTCTTTTGCAAAGTCACTGCTCAGTGGTCACAATATCAGCACACAACAACTGAGCTCTTGATTTTGAACCCAGAATAACACATTGGCAGGCTAGCTCTCAAACTTAAGGTGTTTATAAGCTCTAGGGAGAGTCGTCTGCTTTTAACATGAATGAAGTTAAGATCTAAATGAAAGCTAAAGCTTGTGTTTACACATCAGCAGGAAAAGAGGCACTTGGAAATTTTAACTGTTTGCCTTTTAGATTCCCAAGAGAAATGAACAAAACGAATCTCATATAGAGAATGGTAGCATGTTTAGGCAGAGAAAAGTAGCATATTTCTTTTATTTTATTGGTATATGAATATGTTTGATACAGACTCCTCTCAGTGTCAGTCTTGTTGGGTTAACAATCTTTTGCTGCAGTTCCTCTAACCCCAGCAGAACAACTAAAATAAAGCTCCATTTTCAAGAAAACTAGCAAATGCCATCCATTCCGGGAGGCAGTGGAGTTATTTATATTTAACTTCTGTTTTAAATTAGTGACTAAGCATAAGCACTATTCAGACTTCACTCCATTGGTAGATAAGTGCTTTGAAAATTAGGAAATGGGAACTTACATAGTAATTATGATGTGTTACTTATGTGGTAATTTAATTAAAATTACTGCATATTTAAAACTGAAAGTGGGAGAAAATACATGTGACATAAAATAGGACTTAATCTCTTTGGATGTAGCTCAATGAGACAACGTTGCTGCTTCAAGGGGTTGAGGTATCTCCCTCTTCTTCCTGCTTCAATCATTGCCCTCTCTTCTCTAGCTTGTTCTTTCCCACTTCACCACTTCATATTTACATTCATCTCTGTGCAGCAATCTCAGTTCTCTTGTGTCCACTTTGACACATCTGCTCTTGAAGGCAAACACACATAAGAGACTGTGAAAGCAAGGAGTTGATAAACCTATTCTACTTGTCATAACAATACAAAAACACTCTCTTGTTTTTGCTGGGGGGGTTGTGTTTTGTGGTTTGTTTCTGGGGGTTTTTTTCAGCCAGCCTTAGTTTATTGAATTGATTTACTGCACAGAAAATGTTCTGGTGGCTCAAAGTCAGGAAGGGTTGTACAGTGAGACATGTTGAAGCAGCAGAGGTAGTGGAGTGGAATATTGTTCTTTCCCATTTGAAGGAAGAAAGCTCTTAAGTCATCTCAGGTTTCTACGTAACTAAGCATTAAGATTTGATAGTTTGGAAGGCATAACAGGGAAATTTGGTGTGCTATTACCACAGAAAAACCTAACTTATGGTCAGACTTTGTAAACCTACCTCAAAAGATTGAAAATTTAATTTTGCCTTCAATTATATTAAAAAAAAAAAATTGAAGAATGATTCAACATGCAGCAAAGAATCTAAGAGCCTGTCAACTTCTAAATCAGATGCCCAAAGTTAAATGAGGTTAACACATTATTATTCATCCTAGTATAGCCCTGAGGGTGCAATGCAGAAACAGGGACCTTGAAGTTTTGCCCAGAGCCCTTCTTCAGAAGAAACTGAAGAGATTATTTTTGACCTTGTAGAGCAAACAGCTGCAGAGGTAGGAGTCTCTTGCAGAGAATACCATGCTAGCAACCAACGTGTTCATGAGAGATGAACTCTTTTGCTGTAAATAAAATGTGATGCAGCCTGCTGTCTATCTGTACTCTGTGATAGCATAGGATTTAATGGAGCTTTGCTGACACAAAACTTCTATAATGTAGTGCAAATCAGACCTGTCCTGAAAGTTAATGTCAGCTTACACTAACACACTTTCTCATATTATTCTCTACCCTCTTATAATTAAATAAAAATGGTTAGCTTTTCTGAGCACTTACTTGCATTGAGGAACCAAGTTCAACAGGCTGCCTGTGTGGACACATAGATCTTATTCCTCTTAGATTAAAACAAATTCTAAATCTATTAATTTATATGGATTTGGTTTTCTCCCTTCTAGGTACATTACATTACTCTAGACTAAAATTTATATAACTTCCTGTCAAGTGTCTTCATTTTTGTTTTCACATAGTCCCTCTGTTTTTCATTAACATGAACATGGGATAAGCTCATGACAGTTTCTGTGACTTCTACTCACCGTCCTCAAGCCTCCTAATTGTTTTTCATCTCTGCTTTAAATGTGTTGTTCCACAAAAACATTTCTCTCTTCCTTACTCTGCAGTCAAAAGAGCTCCTCTTTTTGAGCTACCCTTAGCTTGTTGGTTCAATGCTGAGTAGAGCTACTTCAGTTGCCTCTCAGTAAGACCCTTTGAATTTTGTTTTGTTTTGTTTTGTGCACATTTGTTTTTTCTTTGTTAGGAGAAAACAAAGGAAACAATTGTGCATTGTGTGTCAGAGCAGTTTCTACACTTGTACCATCCTTGCACTTGCTGTTTAAAGCCCAGTAGCACTGCTCTCAGGAATGTTATACCTTGCAATTTTATCTAAAAGGCAAGTCATTCTAGTATATATTTTGATACTGCATAATCTGAGAGTATGATTGCATTAGCTCCAGTTTGGAAATAGACTGGCATTCAGACCACTTCTTAAGAAATAAATGCATGTATTTCTGCGTAAGTAAAAGCTCAGATAGTTATGGTTTGAGGGTACACAGGAGTTGATCTCTAGCTTAATCTAAAGCCTACTGAATCAATGAAAACATTTCCACTGGCAGCAGCTAATTTTGTAGCAGGTCCCTTGCACAGTATCTGTCCTCCACTATTGGCCTATGCCTTGTTCTGTGACTCTCTCAGCAAAGAAAAGGAAAGAGTGTCTTACTTAACAGCTGACATAGGATACATGCCTGCTAATTAGAGACAAAAAATAGCACTTCAGTAGAAGATGTAAATGCATTTATAAAAGCAAGAGCAAAATTACAGACCTTTACAACTAATTTATCACTGTTCACAGTTTCCAGTTCATGGCAAAAGAAATAACAATAAATATTTACCAAAGGGAAGTGGATCTGCATTTAGAGCATTTTAATAAATGTTTAAAATAAAATCAGCATAGATCACTTGGCTTTGGCAATCACTTTTATCTTCTATCTGTCTGTCTTTGATGGATGTTGTTCATGCTCTTTAGTTTACAGTAACAAGCAGGTTTTTAATTTTTCTATCTTCCTTCTCTCTAGTGCCAGGCTATGATGGATGATGTGACAAAAATATTCATCAGTAAATTCTAAATCCTGAATACAAATTAAATCAGTAATATAAGAAACAGATTTGCATTCTCCTTTGACATTGTTGTAACTGCATCTGCTACTCTCTTGTTTTTCCCTTCTACTTTTTTAATCTTGATAATCATACTAAATCAGTGTTGGGGTATTTTGTATTTTGTTTTAAGTACATGAGCATACAGTTTTGTTCTAATACACTTGTGTCATTATTTGAGCTGAGGTGTTCAGATTTTGAATTGAAGCAGCATCAGCTGAATGAGAGATAACGAGCAAGGATTGCATTTCCAAGCAACCACATTCCGCTCTCTAAAGAGCATGGGTAAAAAACTTTACTGGGTAAAAAACTGGCTGTGTGGCCAGGCCCAGAGAGTGGTGGTGAATGGAGTTACACTCAGATGGTGGCTGGTCATCAGTGGGTTTTCCCCAGGCTCAGTGTTGAAGCTGGTCCTGTGTAAAATCTAGTACCTATAACCTGGGTGAGGGGACTGAGTGCACCCTCAGTCAGTTTGCAGATGACAACAAATTGGGCACGATTGTTGACCTGATGCAGGGTAGGAAGGCTCTGCAGAGGGATTTCAGCAGACTGGATTGATAGGTCAAGGCCAGTCCCTGGAGGCATTTAAAATACTTGTAGAAGTGACACTTGGCGGCATGGTTTAATGGTGGGCTCAGCAGTGTTAGGTTAATGGTTGGACTCAGTGGCCTTAAAGTCTTTTCTAACCAGAACAAATCTATGATTCTGTGATTCTATTCTATGTTCCAACTGTTTTTATTTTACTCTCCTGAAGGGCAATGTTCACTTTAACAATTGCTTTCCTCCAGTTTAGGGGTGTCTGAATCCCTAAAGGTCCGCTGCTTTTAAGTGGTTGCTTGGAATCTTTCTGAGGTCCTCTATCCTCCATGTAGAGAAAAACCAATATTTCCTCATAGACAAAAAGAACAGTGATAGAAGAACTAAGGAAAATTTTGATCTTCCTTTTTAAATGTATTTTCTTTTACACACAACTTATACTTTGGAAAAGAATTTCATTCTCAGTTACTCCTGCATGAGACCTCTTTTAGGGACAAAGGAACACACACACACAAAGGAGACTGTGATGTTGAAGTTTTCCTGAGAGAAGTAATAACTGTTCAGGAACTTAAAAAATGATACTTACAGAAGTTAGGGAGGACTAAAATAAATTTATACAACTTAAAATGTTACTAGTTAAAAATCAATAGGTAGAAGAAAGCTGGATGAATTTTAAATGTTCCTTCTTACATGTAGCATATTTTTAATAATGTTATCTTAGCATTACAGTTATTCACTCTTGCTGAAAAACTACTTTAAGGTCAATCTCAATAGAAGCTCAGATTGATGCCAAATAAAGGATTATTTTCATGGTGTGTAGTGCATCTTCTGCAGTCTCTTTTACAGTTCTCTTCAATGGTAAGGCTAACCAGGTTGAAAAGAGGGGTCAAGGCATCCTTATTCTTTAATCAATTTGCAGCCACAGGGTTAGACTTTCTGGTCACCTAATTTAACCTTTTCAGGTGACAGATTTTATCACATAATTCTTATATCTGTCTCAAGGTTTTACATTTTTACATAGTATTTCAGTATATGGGCATAGATAACATCTGGTGGAGCTATAAAATTTAGTTTAGAAATACTCTTCATCTAATGTTAAAGACTTGCAGAGGCAGAGCTCAGAGCTTCATGAAAGGATTTCAGTGTTTAGTTACTGTAAGTGTGAAAACTAAGACTGATTTCTAGCATGAACTTTCCTCCTCTGGCTAGTGGGTTTTGGGATAAGCACAAATAAATTGAAACTCCTTTAAAAACCAAAAAAAATATGCTGCATAATTTCTGCTTTGGATGGCTAGAAATGAGCTAGACATATGCCCCTGATGGCATATTTTGAGACATTGAATTCCATGCAACCCAAACATCTAAGAGAACAAAGCAGCCAGGAATCAAAACTTTAGATCACCCTCAGCTTTCCGTGCAAAGCAAATAAAACAAGTATGCCAGCACAGTTTATTAGATCAGATACTGGTTGTGAAGTTCTATTCATTTATGTTTTACCTGTTGTATCATTGAATGTTTCAGAAAGTGTGGAAGTTCCTGCTGGCAAACAGAAGCTGAAACAAATCTTTCTGGGACCAGGAACAAAGAGATCATCATGCCTGTGTTCTCATCAGGCAGCAATGATGCCCTTGGGAGTCAGCGTGCTCTCAAAGGGATTATTACACTATCTGTCTCAGAGGGAATATAACTTTTGTGAGACTAGAACTTGAGCAGTGAAAACCTGTAGGACACAGAATGGCAGAAACACATTACTGGGGAAATGACACTTAAAGGGCAAAATCTACAGATTCACAGAGAATGCTTTGGAAAGAAAAGAAAATTATTGATTTCTTGCATTTGGGAAATTATCCTCTTAAGGCAGAGAAGAGGTAGAATGATTACCTGGTTTAATTATAAGACCAAAGATGACAAGAGAAAAAAAAGGGTGAAGAGGTGACTGAGAGTAGCTCTGTAGAGAAAGATTTGAATGTGATGGTTGATGAAAAACTCACCATGAGCTGGCAGCATGCTCTCACAGCCCTGAAAGCCAGTGGATGCCTGGGCTGCATCCAAAGGAGAGTGGCCAGAAGGTTGAAGGAGGTGATTCTTCTCCTCTACTCTGCACTTGTGAGACCCCAGCTGGAGTGCTGTGTCCAGTTCTGGTGTTCCCAACCTAAGAAAGAGATGGAACTGTTGGAGCAAGTCAGAAGGAGGGACTCAAAGTTGATAAGAGAACTGGACCACCTCCCCTATCAACACGGGCTGAGAAAGCTGGGGCTGTTCAGCCTGGAGAAGAGAAGGTTGCATGGAGACCCCACAGCAACTTTCCAGTATCTGAGGGGGACCTACAGGGAAAAAGGAGAGGGGCTTATCAGGAACTGTAGTGATGGGACAAGGAGTAATGGGTACATATTAAAAAGGAGAAAAATTTAGGTTAGATATTAGGAAGAAATTTTCAATGTGGGGTTTTTTAGACACTAGAACAGGTCACCCAGGGAAGTTTTGGATGCTCCAGTCCTGTCAGCATTCAAAGCCTGGCTGGATAATGCCTTGAGCAACCTGATCTAGTGGGAGATGTCCCTGCCCATGGTGGGGGGTTGAGGCTCCATGAGCTTTAAGATCCATTCCAACCCCAAAACATTCTGTGGTTTTGTGATTCTATGAAGTACAAAAAATATTTTATTTTAGAGAATCCTTAAAATGCAGAGGATACATGAGTATGCTTTCAGAAGTATCCCAGAATACTTCAGAACAATGAGAACACTAAGTAGTTAGGGAAGGGTGTTTTGTTGTTTATTGGTTTTGTCTGATTCTTCTTACATAGTCTGACAGCAATTTGCTTTCAAGTATGAGCAAAATGCCCATATGTGTCATACTCACACCTGTCACAAATTCTTAAAAACATTTATTGTAAAGAAAGAATTTCATCTTCAGCCAGAGTTGCTGGAGGTGTCTGGGGTAGGCAAACCTTATTTCCAAGACCAAGCCGTTCTGGGTACTTTGGTGCCAAAGGATTATCAAAGTACTAGAGGAAGCTCATATCTTAAGTACCTCAGGCAGAGGCAGAAAATGTCCATTTACAGAACAAGAAAACTCATGACTTGTGGGATTCAAAACTCAAAAAAGCTCTTGCAGCAATTCTGCAGTGTTCAAGCAAGGGTGCTCAATTATTTCCGTGAAATATTTTGTTTTCATTGTGCTGAGTAAGTTTGTATGATTCCCAGCCAAGAATTTAGCCAAACTTGAACAAAACTTGCAGATAATATGCATTATAATAAAATTTATATTCTGATTGTAAGTATAATTAAAACATATGCACTCTTTTTTTTTTTTTTTCATTATATGTATCATATGGTCATAAAGAACACCTACTTGTATCTCTCCTTTTTCACTTTCCTTGGAATCTTCTCTTCTCTGAGATATACCACAAGTGTGATTCTACAATACAAAGTGTTTTTCAGTCCACGAAGAAAATTAGCAGAGCTTTTGCCTTCTGCTCTGTGTGTTCATCATTGATGCCTCTTGATAATGTGCAATGGGAGTGAAGGAAACTGTGACATGCTATCTGAAAACACATTTAGCTGTTCCAGTTTGAGTGGAAAATAGACATCATTCCAAGTAGCGCTTGGAAAAAAGAAAAAAAAAAAAAACCAAACAAAACAACCTTTTTGTTTCACAGTAATTCCAAAGACTTAGCATCAACAGTTACTATAAATAGCAGCAGCTACAGAAAATGCTGTGGAGTATATTACAAATATGTTTGAATCACTGTACCAGTGCTGTGTAAAAGGCCATATGAATATGCAAAACCCATGCTGGATAATTAAAACCAGAGGAAAACTAGTGAGAGGCAAAACAAGCTATAAACAACAATTCCCCCATTTCTGCCCCTTGAAGTTAAGAGCTTCCCACGGAGGTGAAGCTAAATAAATACTATAAAATGAGAAGAGAGAAAACCAAGAAGCATGCTACAATGTAAACTTCAAAATAAAAGTTAATATGCTATTGAAGTTTATGTTTATTCTTTCTCTAAATGAAAGATGCAGAAAAAAGGGAGAGTACACAAAACTCCAGCTCAGACCTACAGGTTGCTTCTAGAAACCTGAGGAAATAAAACATATCCACTTTTTAAGACTAATCTCAAATCTGTGTTAGAAACACATTTAAGATATCTAATAATGGTTTCAGTCTTTGTCACCAATCAGGTAGGAAACATCTAACTGTCAAACACTGGGACACGGTTCATTGCTAAATACATCTTTTTTTATAGACTTAAAGAAACTGGGAAGAAAATACTATCTATGGAATACTATTATAAAAGTTATACTCCTCTTTGCTAAAACCAGAACTATTTTGGGTGGCTCAAGTTGTTTGTTAAAGGAGAAGCTGTCATACTTCTGAATTTTCCAGCACTCTTGGGACAAACAGATTTAAAACAAAAGCAAATTAAACCCACTCAAAGGAAGGAAACAACCCCCCAAAACCACAAAAATTTGATGAAAAGCCTTATTAGGTTCCCATTGGATCTGATAGCCAATCTTGAAAAGGTTTGCCTTGTCCTCTTTTTAGGCATTTGAAATTTTCACTTCATGCCTGACAGTATAAAACATACATCATGCACTACTTCTCCTGATCTGACACATGAAATTACAACAGAGAAATTAACTTGCAAAGGACCATGATGGAAAAGGATTCTCATTTTTCTTTAGATTTATGAACCTGCTGCGTATGGGTGGCTCTCTAGATCCCAAAGATATCCATGAGAATTTTCCCTAGACCCATGACTCCAACCAGGCAGTACACAGCTCCTAGATTTAGGGAGCAGTGAAGAACACCTCTCTGACACATAACAGAGGCAATTGCTAGCATGTATCACATTAGAAGAACAAGTGCCTGAGTCCTTGGCTAGTGCTTTAATAGCTGGAAAATTCCACTTTTCAATGTACTTTTCTCGAAATGAGGAAAAACAATCTGTTATAGTAAGAACTCCCAGTCATGTCTGAGAAATGGGACCTGCGTGACTCACCACTGCATCCATGTACAGGTGTTGTCAGATGAGAACTGAATTTTTAGGAGGGTTCTTCATGGCACCCAACACCTACACTACAATCTCCAGCTGCAATCCAAAGACTAAACCTCATTTCAAAGAAGTATGCTCTTGTACACAGAAAATTATTCTGAAGAAGTTACCATATTTTTATCCTAGTGTACAAATTCATGGTATGTTATGTTGGGTTTCAGAATCCCAGTTTTTCATACTGAGGTTTCAGCTAGGTATTTAAAGGCACTGAAAATCTGTCAGTTTCAGGCAGGAGAGAACTTCCTATAAATATCAAATTTAGTTAGGATGGTTTGTGTTCTGGATGTCAGTGAAGGGCACAAGGGGGAAAGGACAGAGTGGAACAGGGAGCTTTCGTGAATGACTTTAAGCCTCTGGGTGAGCTCAGGGCAGACCCTGTGCCTATGAAATCATTTTCTATTGTTAGCCTGTACAAAATGTTTGACTGTAAGCCTAGAGGGAAACTAGGCTGGTTTTGTGCCAGACTACGGTTATGAGGACAGTGTGTGACTGCTACTCTGCACATACAGAACAAAGAATTACAGATTTACTTTTTCTTCTCTGTGAGAGTCAGCTTAATGACCATTATTGTGATTTTCTACAACAAATCAGTAAAAAACCCTTGTGTTCAGGCAGATGTGTTTCTCATGCATTAGAGAAGGGAAACCTTGACTTTCTGTGTACTGAGGGTGAAAGGAGAGTTATTTCTACCCTTGGAAAGGTGACCTGCCCCAGAATATCTCAGCTGAGATTTGCTGCCCTGTCTTTATACAAGCCTTTACCTTTACACGCACAATTATCCTCGTTATCCACCCTGGTGAATAAGAAAAATCTTTCTGCATGTAAAAGCATATAGCATGGGTTTTCCCTGAGAGAACAAATGCACTCAGTACATAATTGTGGAGGGAAAGAGAAAAACAAAATGGAAAACACTTTTAGAACCATTTCTAGTAATAAGCAACAAGATAATTATATACCTGAAAACATCTTATGATCCCATATCTCAGTAAGCTCTGCAGTACAGTGTTCTACTAAGTATGAGTAAGAGATTAATGTAGAAGTTAATTTAAAATAATTTCATTTTAATACATCATAAGCATTCCTTCCAATACCTGCATTTTAGCATTATCATCTGAGCGTGATTCATCCATTGAGTTGTATTTCTGCTTTACTGGTTGTAATAACTACTCAGGTTGGGAATCTTAGGTTTGGATGCTGATGGACAGGACATTTCATTTTAGCTCCAGGTTATACTTTCTGCTCATTGTCTTCAGATATGAAGGTGTAAGGCTATAAAAATAGAAAGTACTTTTCACAAGTCATTTGATCCAGCTTTGGAGAACAGAGTGTTGTGATATCGATCATGTCAGGATCTCTTCCTCTGCTTTAACTAGACCAGCTTAACATTAATTACAGAGCATTTAAAAGTCATCTGTTTAAAGGGGAATAGCTGGGAGGAAGGCTAGATGAAAGAATTTAATAAAGTTCTATTTTGGTTGGCATGTATTTTGAGCAGCAAAGTATGTTATCAACCTTGAGTGTGATTCACATTCTGTCAGCATGCTCAGGAAGTGTAGGTTCCTTTGGAGCAAAAGTAGAATGTGTGTCATTTGGAATGTGAAACAAATACATAAAACAAGTATCCTAAAACATAATTTCGCTAAGGAAGTTGTCACTGTCAAAAGTCATGAAGTGATTTAGTGTAAAGGAAACTCTAGATAGTTTTGCTTCTTTCCTCAGGGCTCACTGATATTAATTATTTGCAGGAATGTGTATATTCCTGTGAAACAATAATGACAAGGAATATTGACTCTGAAATAAATAGTTTCATTAAATAAATGCCTCTAGGTAAAAATATGCTCTGTGAAATGCAACTCTCTCAAAGTCCTATATACGCTTGTGCTACCACTGATCCTAAACTGTGTTTACCCGAGTACTTCCAAAGAGGTAAGATGTACACCAGTAAATAAGCAATATAGCATATCTAATATGTTAAGACAGTTTTTACTTAGATGAAGCTGAGCATAGGACATAGGGTTTTCTTTTAGATATCACCTGAAACTAAAAGTTTTGGTTGCTATAAACAAATTGTGGTACAGCTTGTACTAAATAAAATGCAAACTTCTCAACTTGGTGGATCTTTTACTCAGCTCAAGTCCCTTTTAGTGGGACAGTGCCCTTTTAAAATCCATTAGGTGCTAGCCGAATTCTGGATAAAGAATATTCATAAACTCTTTTTGATAATTCCGGTGGGTCATCATAGTAATCCCTTGTGTTGACAAGGGCCAAGCACAGCCATATATTGGCTTGTAAATTAAACTCAGTAACATGATAACACAGTAACATCCTTTGCATAGGATGAATGGATAAACCAATCATATCTGGGTAAATTCAGTTTTGGTTTCTGTATTTGCAAGTGTATGGCCAGCTTGACTTATTCTGGCCAGTGAATATTAGATTATACTAAATGGTGAAACTCTTGGTTTGTCTTTGCTGCTATTATTTTTGTGAGAAAAGAAGTGCAGCACTTCTTGTTAACTAGATGTCAAATACAAGCTCTAGTAGTTTGGGGTTTTTTTATGGATTACCATGTAAAATAGTGGATTTATAATAAAAATCCACCAGAACAGGCTTGAATTCATCATTTTGGAGGTTATGTCCAGCTCTATTAAAAATGAACAAACAAAACAAAGAGCTGGATACAGTGATTCAACTTGCTAGTATAATCTATAAAGTATAATCTCTTCCTAGAATCACAGCGTATCTCAAGCTGGAAAGAACCCATAAGGAACACTGCGTCCAACTCCCTGCTACTCAGAAGAGTAGCTTACCTCTTATAGAGAAAAAAACTTGTTTTATCCTGTGCTACTCTCATACTAAGGGGTCTTACTGAACTCAAGACACTCCATAAACACGACAGACACCCTGTTCTGATGGCAGAAAACTGTGGACCATTTCTGTGTAAAGAGGTCTTAACCTTAAAGGGATGTCTGAAGTCTTCTGGATAACCAGTAATGAAATATTTGTTGAGTTTTTGGTTTTTTTTTTTTTAATTATATCAAACTAGATAAGGAAGCATTTACCAGTTTCCCAACAGTTTTTCAAAATGCTTTTCATCTGTTTGATGACTGATGTCCTTCAGTATCAAGGGTTCTGTTGAGAAAACAGCATGTCTTCTTGAAGGTGATGTAATGAGGAAACACTGGCAGATAAGAAGTAATACACTGCAGGGTGAAAACTTTGCACCGTGCCCCTATGAACTAAGACAGTAACACACGTTATTTTCATGAGATCACAATTCTGGAAAATTAAAAATTGTAAGTGAGGATATAAAAGGCAGGGAAAAAAAGTTGCTATTACTGGTAGAGTTAGAAGATTTACTCCATAATTAATTTTAGTGTTGCTGGGACTCAACTTTTAGATCCTTCAATCCTGCACAATCTGCACTGAGTGCAGCTATTCCTAATAACAAAGCATGAACAAATGGATTCTCTCTATTTAGATGGTGCCTGTGGTGTTCTAAAAGATGTACTTTCAATCGCTTGCTTTTTATATTACGTATTTATTCAGGAACCCTCTATAAATACAATAGTTGGTTAAATAATCTGCAGTTTGAGAGACAGTACATTGAAGAGGAGGACTGTGAAGATGATCAGGGGGTTGGAATACCTTTGCTATGAAGACAGGCTGAGAGAGTTGGGGTAGTTCATCCTGGAGAAGAGAAGCCACAAGAGAGACCTGATTGTAGCCTTCCAGTACCTAAAGAGGTCCTATGAGAAAAGTGGAGAGGGCTTTTTTACCAGAGTATGATAAAACAAGGAAGAATGGCTTCTAAATGGAAGAGGGTAGGTTTGGATTAGATATTAGGAAGAAATTTTTTACTGTGGGGGTGGTGAGACACTGGAACAGGTTGCCCGGAGAAACTGTGGTTGCACCATTCCTGGAAGTGTTCAAGGCCAGGCTGAATGAGGCTCTGAGAAACCTGGTCTGTTGAAAGCTTTTCTGCCCATGGCAGGGGAGTTGGAACAGGATTGTCTTCAAGGTCCTTTCAAAACCAAACCATTCTGTCTGTCTATAGTCTGAGTCCCCCTAGTCCCCTCAGCACTATGAGTAAAAGGCATTATCTGCTGGCCATCAGCCCAATATCAAGACAACCGAGACAAGTCAGAAGAGGCTCTCAGCCTGAAGGTGAGATTGGTGCCTGAAGGGAACATTTTTGCAAATGCTGAGTTAACAGAGGGCAGCATAATATCTTTGCTATTCAGATATTTCCTATTAATAGAGCAGGGACCTTGGTATTGCATATACAATTCTGCTCAACCTCATCAAGATGCATTTTCTTCTGCTTGAATCACAGCAAGGTACGTTTTGTAAAAAAAAGCTTATAGAATCAAAATGAAAATTGAATTATTACAGGGGAAAGATTTTAACAACAAAAGCTGTGAAAGTCTCCTGAAAGTGAGATTCAGTCCAATCTGACACAATAAATTGTTTTACTGTTGAACAGAGTCCCACTAACAAGTATAGATTACACGTGTAAGACCCGGTTTTGCCTGCAGCTAATGTACCTAGAAGATGTATTAACTGTGCAGCTCTCCTGTTTGCAGGCAGTAAAAAGAATTTGTTTCTATTTAAGTATAGGGTGAAATGGAAAAGAATATGAACGCTAAAGCTTAAAGTGAGCCAAATATTCAAAATATTTAGCACCAGTAACTGCCTTAATGTTCTAAGTAGTCTAAGGAGCCTACATCCATACCAACAAGTAAAATATGCATTATTATTTGCTGGAATATGGAATTAAAAAATTGCATTAGTCATTGATATTAAAATGCCAGACGGAAAGAGGAGGTGTGCTCTGTATTCTGCTGCATGCCTCCTTGGAACTATTAGTACTTCATGCTGTAACAGGCTGAAAATGAAGTGCAAACTCATCAGCGTAATTATTTCTTCTCTTCCTTTTGTGGAGGCTGTGATGAAGGGTGGACATCTTTAGCTTAATCACTGATTACATTTGTTGCCACATGAATCTGTAAAGCAAGTGTAGCAAATCTATTGCTATGCTGAGTCGTTGGGAGCCCCAGTTCCTGTTCTCAAATTTGTTGCTCTGCTGTATGAAAAACAGAAAGCCCACTTTTTCCTGCTGGTGGTTTGAATTGCTCTAATTTGTTCTGGTAATGGCTCCAGATGTCACAGTATAAAAGGAAGCCCGGCCCCGCAAAAAAGATTGCCATTCTGACCTTCTATTGAATTCTAGAGCTCTCGCCCTTTTTTGTCTTCTGAACAAACCCAGCACTCACAAACATGCTGAATGGAATGGAAAAAGCAGCTTGACTCTTGTGAAAGAAGTTACAAGCAGAGCTGAGATGGCCGCTTGCCACTTTCCCTGTCAGGGTGACATCTGCCACCGTTTGCTGAGCTGCTTTTTCTGGGGGAAAATGAACCCTCACCTCAGCAGGGCTGATCCTCTCCCCCTGCCCCTGTACCTTTGTTCTGTTTCTTTTTTTCAGAAAGGTTTGTGTTTTTCCTTCTGTTTCTGAAGTCCCTCTTTTAGGAGAGGTGAAAGCTCTATCTTATGGGGTTTTTACATCTTCAGCAAGATCCTGATACTGTTTCTCCCCATACAATAAAAATTGAGTTTATTACATTCACCACTCTATTTGTCTTGGAAAAAAAGGCCAGCAGAGTAATTCAAAATGAAGACAGACAGATGTCTGCTCACATTGATAACAGTCAACTTACCTAATACAGGAAAACAACATGATTCATGCATCTTTGCCTTTATTCCATATTTTTGGTTAGCTGATCTTTGCCATGATCAAGACAAAATGTGTGAAATTCTATTTTCCTGTTTGCCGGAGGAAGTAACAAATCTTAGCACTGCTGATTTTGGATGCAAATATGTGTGCATATGTGTATGCACATGGATGTGCATTTGTGTGTGTCTATGTATATATATATGTCCAAGGCCTTGTCGCTTACTTTATTTCCATACTTGTTTTTTAAATAAGCCTAAACATGGCTCTGCCACAAAACTGGATACAGAGCAGGATATAGTTGGAGGTTTCACAAGCAGAGAAAGGGTCATTAAAGAAAAATAAGAAAACATACTCAAAACCCTCATCTTCTTGGTGAGGGTGTAAGTGCCCTTGGCAACCCAACAAGAGCATGGATGTTGATCTGTCCTCCTAACTGTCTCAGATGTACTATTCAGCATCCTCCAGGGCAGAGACGTGCTGCTTGGCAGAGGGCATAATCTCCCAGTGCTACCTGAGGCTGTCTCTATTTAATGAGTGCAGAAAAAGAGGGAATAACCACCAAAGACAAGACCAAGTGACAGTTAAAGATATAAAGTGCAAGTCACCCATAAGAACATTATAGAAGAAGACTATAGCCCTTGCTCACGCTAATTAATATTTTCTCAATTAAAGAAACCCAACAAGCATGAACAGTACTTCATGATTAAATTCAGGAAGCAGAATTACATGGATATGTATTTCGTTCAATATAAAGCATTCAAGTGGGAAACCTTTCTTTATGCTGAAATAAAATATTCTTTTTGAACATCATGTTCAAGAGAGTGGAAAGCAAGGGAGAGTTAGAGACTAACGTGAAAGCAGGCTGAAAATATACAGGATTTTAGAATAATAACATTAGAACCCATCTTGGACCTTAAAATAGAGTTAAGGGTCTTCCCCATGAGATTTCTCAGGATACACATGGGAGAAGAAAACTCTCTTCTGTAGAAGAAATGTGTCTGTTTTTGTATTTATCTTTACAACTTTGCATCTATCTTCATATCTTTCTTTATTCTTTATGTCTTTATCACTATCTTTATCAATAGCGACATCTTTTATTAAATTTTATCATTACAGTATGCTCATTAGGCTAAATCACTCCTTTTGTGGTTGCTTTCAATTTATACACAAGAAGCAATTAAATATTCACATACTGAATTGTTCCTTGGTTTCTGTTCTTGCTTTAAAATTGAGTTCATGTAAAAAGTATGTTAATTATGAGGTTTCTGCTTTGGATCAAGCACACAATGGACAGATTAGACAATGTAGAAAATTGGGACAAGTTTATTATTCACTTATCTGCCAGACAATGCTGGAGTTCAAAAAGACTCACAGTCTACTGAAACCCAGAATAAGAGTTTTGCTATTTCGTCTTGTATCTGATACGATCTTTAGTCAATTTGAAAAGCAAGTTTCCTTTTCTTTGCAGAGTATTGTGGTGCATTGCTAAGCTATTTCTTTGTTTGACTTTTGTGTTAGAGATATGTAAGTGCTGAATTCAATTATTCTTTCATCAGAATAATTCTTGTTTTTAAAATTCAGAAAGCATGGTAGGCTGTACGTAAACATGAAATATGCTTATTGTCAGAAAAAAAACAAAGCCTCATGAAATCATAGAACAAAAATTTTAAAAAGAAATTTAAAAAGAAAGAGAAAGAGCGAAAGGAAGAAAGGAAGAAAGGAAGGAAGAAAGGAAGAAAGGAAGAAAGGAAGAAAGAAAGAAAGGAAGAAAGAAAGAACCTCAGCAAATATGACACTTACTGGGCCAACTGTCCTTCTCCAAGGATTCATACTGTCTGGAGATTTTTATCTAACTGTTTTCTTTTTTCCCCATCCACTCCCTGCTATTTGTCATCAGTCCACCTCTTCTTTTTGTTCTTTGCAGTAGTACCTGACTCCCACCAGCACTAGTAAGTTGAGGTCACTAAGGCAAGTGCCTGTGTCCTGCTAGAACTGATCATTGATCTGGGAGTATGACACACGTATGACAGAGCAAGGTCATTCAACTTCTTTCCCTCCATTTTTCATTTCTATTCAGGTAGCTTTCGCTTCAAGGTTCTTCCTCCCAGCCTGTCATGTTGTTTCTTATTATACCACCACATGAAAAATAGAGAGTACTCCAACCTTTATGAGATATTATCTCCCACGTATTGCTCTGCTAACAGTTCAGAAACACACTCTTCACTGAAAAACATATCACTGAGGTGTACTATTTTAAAAATACAGTTTTTTTCTTGTAACAAGTTTTACTAAGGGGAAAAGCTGCGAAGAAAGAAAGAAGCCGAGTCATTAGGAATAACCTATTAAATCTTAATGAAAATACGTTGTAGAGGAGTCATATATCTGCAGGGATGACATAAATAATAATTCAATGTGAAGTAAAAATTCACTCAAATACCTATGATAGTAACTTTTGTTGATGTAAAGCACTTTAGGATATTCCATAAGTGCCATTAGGCTATTTATCTTCGAGCAAAAAAAGCATTTGGGAGTAGTGCAAGGTCTTTTGTTTAAAATGGATAAATTTACTTGCATATTTAAAATCAGCCTCATTCTCTGACATCACTACTCCACTCAAATATTTAGTAGTGTAAAAATAGATGTATTTTTGTAAATGTGTGAAGCAAATTGCCCAGCTTTTTATTTTGTTTGGTTGACTTGACATAGTTACTTAATTCTGTTTAGGAGTGAATGGCACATGCAATGACAGATTTCTAAAACTGTGATTTCTATCTGATGGCCAGTGTCTGAAGCCTCAGGAATGTTTTTATATTCATCTTAATCCAGAACTGAATTAAATTCTCTGAAGGAAGAAAAATTATTGATTGTTCTATTTCACTGATTTTCAGAAACAAAGTTTGGATGTAAAAATAAAACATGAGGTTAGCCCTTGCTAGACAGCCTTCATGATCTAGCAAGAATTGAACGTGTTATGTTTTTACAGATTTTATAATAAAGTCAGAATGGGAGCAGAGTTTCATATGAGGTCCAGCTGCTGTAGTCACTGGTGCAAATCAAAATCACTGTCTTTATACCAGATCTGGTGCCAGGCTATCTGATGTGATGAGAGCTTATAAAGGCACAAGAACATGGGAAAAAAAGACACATTCTGAGGCCAATGCCATAAGAAGATTTAAAAGATTTCAGAGAAGTATAGAGCAATAAATTTTTAAAGAAAAAATCCTTCCTTCCACATTTCATTCAATGGGTTTAAAAACTACTGAAGACTGAAAATATGTTCATCCATACAGTATAAATCAATCTCTAACTTTTGGATAATAGGTAGAAAAATTGGCTAAGGACAATTATTACATTGTTGAAAACTGACTTTTGGAACAAATTGTTACAGCAACCTTTTGACATTTAAAGACACGATGTTAAGATAACCTCATATCCCAGGCCCTTGGTGTCATAGAAAATAAAACTGGGATGGATCTTAAGGCATCATTAGGTCATTCCTTTACCAAAAGGAAGAATCATCTGAACTTAAAACCTTGCTGACAGATGCTTCAACAGTTTGGCCTAAAAGCCAAATGTTATTGTGTATCTTCGCTCCTGCATGTAGCCCTCCATCCCCCTCAAACTTTTTTTGTTACATCACATGGTAAACTCCTGTATAAATCACCCCTAACTCAATGCCTACCAGTTTATAATCAAGAAATAACACTTACCTATTTTCACAGCTAGATTTATTCCCCTGATATCTATCCTCATGCTGTCTCTTAAAGAATGGCAATCATTTTTTTTTTGTCCTGGATATGAAGATCACAGTGCATATTTTATCCCATTCCTTGATCTATTGCTTCTCCTTTTTTCCTATGTTCTCAGCAGATTTCAGTATTTCAAAAAAGTCGTATCTTGTAATAGACTTCACTTTCATGATTAGGCTCTTCTTTATTAAACACCACAATAACTACATAGGCTTTTCAAAATATTCTGCATGGTGAGAGGTTTCTCAGTTCTGTGGATCTATAGACTTAAACATAGCATTATCTTATTGCCTAGGTGGTTCAAAAACATACAGATGTAATGATCTGTATCCAATTCTCTATCAATTTGCTTGAAATGTTACCCTCATTTTCATCTTTAAAATTCCATGAAAAACTTGCATTTCCTCTCCATTCGAGAGTGTGATTCCAATATTTGCTCTCAATCATGTTTTCTCACTCTGCCAACTTATATCTAAATCATTGCATTGTTTATCCCTGGATTTGTGTAAATGACCAAAATTAATATTGATATTAGTTAGTTTGATGAAATTCCAAAACAAACAGAAAAAGACATGTTTTCTTTATATGTGAAATTACTGAAGTGTAACCACAGAAAAATGATGAAACTAAACTGGCTATGATAAACTGCAGATAAGAAGGTTCAGGGCCATGCATGTGTGCAGTTATAAGAAAGCAAATATACATATGTGAGCTCATCTTTTCTCTGGAGAAAGATATCTATAGCTCATAGAACCCTAACTTATACATGAAAACCTCTGTATGCCCATGTTTTCATAGGGTGTCACGTGTGTCTTATCAGGAGTGTCTAATCACTTATCACGAGTGTCTAATTTTTGGCAGTTCTGTCTCCAGGTGATAATATATCCAAGCATGTCGTCACATACTTATCATTTGTCACGCTTCTCTCTAAATTTGTAAACTTGCTCCAGTATCACTGCAAAAACACTTCCCTCCATCCCTCCCTCCCCCAACCTTCGTTGTGTTCCCTGCCAAAGACACCATCACTTTAAAACACCAGCAATGTCTACTGAAAGCTGAATGTCTTCCAAGATGACTGGAAATTATGTGAATATTTCTACTCAATAAATTTTAGTAAAAATATGAGTTTGTCAAATCTGAAATACTTTGAAGACAGATATCAATGTATATTGTCATTGGAGGTTGCTGAAGGCCATGGCCCACCTTTCCTCTACAAAGCAGCTTCCTGTATCATTTGCCAGATTTCAGACTAAGGATCCTTTGGCTCACAAATGGTACCCTGAAAGTGTGGCATATTGTGTCTGGTTTACTTCTACTGATATAATTTCTGTTTTTTGCTGCCCCTCTCTGAAATATCAGAAAGGTGACCAGTTCCAACAGTGTGCAAAAGGGAACTGGAAAAAGAAATAATGGGGAACATTAGAATTATTTGAAGACGCAGACAAGCTAGACAATAAGTGAGAGCATTCTAGCAGCCTCAGAAAGAATGTTATAGTGAATGAGATATAAATTGATAATCAGAAAGCGCCATGTGTACAAAAAGTATCAAGAAGGAAAGGAAAAAAAAAAAGCACACTAGCACTGTAGTTATGGGAGACACCAGAAAAATTAAGTAAACATAGACAAAACTTCATTGGAGTCTAGGGCACTGTTAAGAGTGGTAGAACAAGCTTGGCTAGGTTGTCTTAGAAGTAATTAAAAGTACTGTAAAAAGAAAAGGTCTTCATACAAGTAGATCAAAGAAGAGAGATCATCTTAATATTTTGCATTATTCACATTTGTATAATACAAAAAAGAAAATAATTGCTGTTCTTTGAGGAGCTAAATGGTACCTCACAAATCAAAGATGACATGGCAACTATCACATGTACCTTTTGTAAAGCAGAACTATACAATGGTTTTGAATGTCAGTGTTAAAGTCACCATCCCCAGCAGTAATATAAATAATCACAACACCTCATCAGTTTTTCCTCTGTGAGCATGAAATAAAACTGCTGAAGCCTGAAATGAATAATTTATCTCAGAAGATGGCAATAGCGGTAACATCAACAGTTACAGGAAAGGAAATAAAAACTTCTGTTGTCTTCATCATTCTGTGGCGAAACACACAGCGCTGTGTCCTGCTGCCTGGCTCCCCTCCTCCCTGGAAGGAAAAGGGACACAGCAGTGCCAGGGGATGAGGCAAGGACCTGCCCCTTGCCCGCTGCCCCCTCTGGCTCTCCCCTTTCCCGCAGGGCTGCCTGCTGTGCCATTGCTCTGCCATCGTCTGCAGGCCAGCTCCTCTCGCAGGAGCAGCAGCCTGGGACACAGGCAGGCCCGGCTTGAGCAGGCACCAGAAGCCATCCCCTCACCCTGAGGATTCATGCCTTGCTGATAGATGCCTCTTTTTTACTTCAGAAACAGAGAGCCATGTGTGAACACATGGGGCTTGGAAGGATTAACCTTTTTTTTTTGTATCTGTAGTCCTGATATACCTCTATGTTGGCAATTTAAGAGACTTTCAATTATCCTCATCAGAGTGTTCACTCATGCAGCTTCAATAAGTAAAATAACTGGGTCTAAGCATGTTTTTTTTTCTGATGGATGTTGTGGTTAAGAGGACATGACAGTGAGCTGCCAGAGTCATTATCTATTAATTTTGCTGGTTTATTTTAGTAAGCAATTTATAGCTTTTCCAGAATGTCTTTTACATTTTCCGCTCATTAATTGAGTCCCATTTATACTATTTCTTTTGCATTAAAAGATGTATTGCACTATTTAAAGTCTTAATTTAGCCCATATGTCAAAACTATATCTAAATGAGCCACTTAGAGCACTTTTGTATGAATTACATTATGTATGTCTTTCCCTCTCTGTCTTTTTTATCCTTGCAGTTTCAGTTTCCTTATTAGATGGTATGAAAGGAGCAAATAAAATATAAGTATAATAAGCAGCAACATTAAAACACAACTTGGGACTACCAAGTCAAGTTCAAGCTGTAGAAGATATTTTTAGTGCCTGAAAATCCCTGGCTTTTCATTTGTCTGTACTCCTAATCTGTGTACCGAAGTTATTGCAGCTATCCTTAACAAAAAGAAGGTGCATACTTTCTCAAGATAATCTCTTCTTTGTAAACTCATGTGAGGGAGATAAAAAAGGAAAAAACGGATGGGAGGATGTAGGTGGACCATTATCAGAATGTCATTCTCAAAGCTCATCTATTCTTCCATCTTTTGATGGTCCCTTAACTCCAGCAAAAAAAAAAAGACCAAAACAAAACAAAACAAAGCCTCTCTACCCTACAATCTACCCCAATATTACTGAGGCTAGGACACATTCTGTGTTTAAACAGAGTTGTTTGGGTCTTTTCTGGAAACTCTTCTGGAGGTTTTGTATGCATATTTGATTTCTGCCAAGTAATTTCTTCCTGTTTCACATATTAGCTGCCTCAGCTGTGAGCTACCTAGTTTACTGGTTTAAATTTTTATATCTTTGCTTTAAGGTCTCCATTGAATGTCCCATGGGCTCCAAAACACTGTATTTACAACAGGGTACAGGAAACATCTCTCTTTTCCGTGGTTGGAAGCAGGCAGTGACATCTCCCGTTGGGAGTAGTACCTCTGCACTGTTTAAACGTGCGTGTAACTTAGATGCTGATATGGATGTTCACTTTAATGATGTTTGTCGTCTGCTCCATTGCAGATGTGAGAAGCTCTTTTCCACTTACCACTATGTAAAGTGTCACTATTCTTTATGCTTCTTTCTTTATTCAGAGAGTTAGGTGAACTTTTTTTCTACTTTATATTTTTGTAAGCGAAGTATGACTCTTTTAGGTTACTTAAGGCATGTACTATATTTTTAGGGTCTCAATTAATACTAATCAAGACAGTGTTTTGCCCATAAAACTGTGAGTATTTTCAACAGAGGTTTACTTTTCCTTCTGTGCTATTTTGTGCTAGTATATTGTATATTATAAGATACAATATTGCCAGTGGTTATAATAATGATCTTTAACATCTGTTCTTTGCAAATACCAACTGTTTCTTGATTTGGTGCCATATTTAAAAATAATTACAAGCTTTCAGCCTTCCTATTTAATGTCAAGTCATATGTCATTTTAATGTATTTTACTGCGTAGTTGATTTTGTTTCCTTTATTATATAGTTGATTTTTAGCTTATAACAGATTGCTATTTCTCTCACCTTAGATATATTTGAGGATGTGAATAGCACTCCTCGTTATCTTGTTCCATTGGCTACTTTCTTTCAAGCCTGGTAAAAAAAACCAAAAAACAATTACAACCATTTAATCAATTTCCCCCTTTTATCCTGAGCAAGAATTTGGATGTACTACAATTTGGAGATGTCTGTGCTGATATGTAAAACCTAGCAGTGTCGTTTTTTCTAGTAAATACTTCCCACCTGGATCTGAGTATTTATTTATCTATTTGTTTGTTTATTTATTTATTTATTTTTGCTATACTTTGGAAGACTTTGTGTTTTGGGCCAAACACCTTTATGATACTTTTATGGGAAATCACTTCAGCCCCTGGATTGCTAATGCACCTTCTCTGAAAACAAGAGGTAGGACAATTCTGAACCCAAATCTTCAGTGTTAGGGGTCAGATAGCAAATTTTTAATTATCAGTGTTTACATATTAGAACTTTATTGGGGTTATTTGCTTAGATCCTAACTTGCTTTTCATTTCTTCAAGAAATGCACCCTAACCAGTCCTTGTGTCGTGTGCAGAGTCCTTTTCCCACTGTAGTGGAGACATTTTCAATTTAGTGGACACATTTTCAATTTACTCACTCTGTGGAAAGGCTTCAGTTATTTGGGCCATTCTTAAGTATTATCATCTTTTCGAAAACCTGTTCTCTCTTCCAGATCAACTCTGCTCTGTTGGAAATATTTTTTACCTTTCTTTGTCTTCAAGATAATGTTGGAGAAACCTGAAACCACCTAAGAATTTGATCAGGCTATTGATAAGAACAGTTCAGAAAAAGTGAGAATCATGTTACCCCATAATGCCTGGTTACCTCATTTTGATAACTTCCTGGATCGGTTAACATTAAAAATTGTTGAAAACTGCCACCTATTCTAGCTAGACCTTAGTCTCATCCAACGTGGCTATTCCAATGTTTCTACAATTACTTTTGTCCCAGTACTGCATCTATTCCAACTCTCTGCTGAACACATTTTAAATACCTTTGAAATTCATGGTCATAAATATTCTCAGAAGAAAACATGGTCTGCAAAAATATTTTTAGAGATTGTTGTAAGTAGTTATCCCTGTTATGTTTATTACAGTTTAGATAAAGAAGGATGGAAATTGCATTAAGTGAATACGAAGAACACACCTTGTAAATATTGGTGTAATAGGATGATGCAAAATATCCGTGCAAAATTGGCATAAGTGCCCAGTATAAACACAGCCAAAATGCATTTTATGTGTATAAAACACCAGGAATACGCTTTTCCCTTTAAGACAAGAATGTAATTTGAATTAATCAAGAACTGAGTAGAAAGCAAGCAAAGATACACAAGTTTTTACTTTTAAAAATATCTGTGAATATACCGTTTTCATTGTACTTTTAGCTATCCTTCCTGAACAGCAATACACAGAAGCTGAGGTCTCAGAATATTTTCTACCTCTTTTTGATCTGCTAGGGTCACTAAACAGAATATTCAAATTCTTATGCAAACATAAGCTCTTAGAAAATCTCCAGCTTTTCAGACCCACTGAGACTGGTCAATTCAAAGGTTGTAATTTCTTTGCCCTGGAAGTGCTCTGTTATGAACATACACGTGTTTTCAGGCTTTTTTTTGCTGTTGAAAGAAAAATCCATTTTCTGATATTATCCTAGTTATGCTTAAAACAAACAATACAGATCAAATATAGATGATGAATAATTGTTTTTCATTTAAGAATGTTAGACTTAACCTTTAAAAACAGCATCAGAACCTCTGATTTTTAATTGAATTATTTAGGGTATATGTATTTTTGGATGAAGGAACTTTTTTGTCTGTATGTACAGTACCCAACACAATGAAAATACTATTTGGTAAAGTCTCCTAGACATTACTGTGCATAGTATGAAAAACTAATAATATTATTAACCTACTAGGGTAACACTTCAGAATAAATTTATTTCTTGAGCAGTGCCCCTATTTTTTTTACAGAATTACAGTCCTAGTAGTTTGAAGGTTTTATGAAAAAAGTCCAAATGGTAAAGATGTAATATGAAAGAGTGAATTAGTTTGTGACAATGTATTTGCATTTGAAGCAGAAAGGGCAGAAAGTCAAATACAACTAAAAATGAAATATCTTATCATTGACCTCTAGAGAATTAATAGTATTTCTTGTAATATTCCAGTGTTAATTTTATTAGCTACAAATCACATTTTGAACAGCTCTACATTCCCTTTCTGTATTTTTTGTTTTAAGAATGATTGTAAAAGGTTATATATAAAAAGTCCTAAGCTATAATTCGTAAATATTATGTGACATTAAAAAAGGAAGATGAGAAAAACTGACTACGTTGTTTGATGAACCTTAGGGTATTATTCTGTGTACTTTGTTTCTACTTTTGTTGAAGCTGGTCTTTTGGAAATAATCCTAATGGCATATAATACTTTAAAACCCCACTGTTTCTGGTTATTCAGATAAATTAATTGAGAAAAATTAACCTGTGATGTGTGATCAAATAACTTCCTCTGGAAATGCTCATGTTCTTAGACAAGTAGGTTCCAGAAAGTTTTATGATCCAGGAGAAACTGTCACGTCAGCCAATTGACATGATACATTGTTTGCGTACAATTTTTTTTACAACTTAGTTTATTATAATAATAAAATTAAAGTTATTAAATTAATGAAAATTACTTTTTTATTCAAATAATTGAACATGCAAAATATATGCTTTGACCTAGGAAGAGATTGCAAAACTGAAGTTATAAACATCATCTTAAATCTACCTCTTGAATCTCTTAACTGAAATGAGAAGGCAACACTGTCTCTTTAATTTATTATCTGTATTGTGGTTTTCTGTGTGTGAACTTAATTTTTTACTATGTTCAGAATGCTGAACAAAGACATGCAAATAACTACTCACAAGCCTTTCCTGGTTTTGCTTGAATACCCCAAAACTTCATGCTATAGGGCAAATATTAACTTGTCTGATGAACAAAGAATCTCAAATTCCAAAACACTGTGGTAAATCCATACTTATGCTACCAGTTTGGTGCATCTAGTTTGTAGAATGGGTTGCCTAAATTCCTTTTGAAATAGTGGGTCTTGAATAATGTTATAAACAAAGGGCAACAAACAAATTATCTTCAAAATTAGTAAGTTTTTATTCAAATTATAGTCTCAAGAATCAAATGAAATAATAACTAATATTATCACAATTATCAAATTAAAAGGTCATAGTTCAAAATATGGGCAATTAAAATTACTATGCTTGAAATTCCCAGTATGCTCCCTTTATTTTTCTGGTGAAGTGTTCATCCTTTCCTGTGCCCTGCTGTGTGCTGAGGTCAGAGAGGGTTGAAGGAAATTTTACATTGAAGTATCAGCATCTGCAGCTCTTCACTGGAAGTAGCTAACTCTTGCTATGGATAACATCTTCCCCCTCACTGCCTGAGGCCTTTTTTTTTTTTTTTTCATTTGTAGTACCTTGATCTTTCTTCATTGTTCTTCGGGACCATGTCAGATCCAAACACACTACATATGGCATGTTTTACATGTTTACCCAGGTTACCAGGTTACATTCTTCTCATAAACATTGGCATGTCATCTCTGGTACAATCCCATGCCCATAATTTTAAGGCCTCGAGTCTCATCCTGTGCCTCCCCTCTGCTATGCAGCCTTTCACTCCAGGGTCATAGAGAGTTCATTCTGCACCAAGCACAGCTGCTGAAGATGGGTACCAAGCAGATACCAAAGTGCACGGAGCTATGTGCACAAATGTATGTGTATACACAGTTACACAATTTTACAAAGCTAAACAAAGAGAAAATGAAATCAGATCATTATTAAACTGATCATTGGATAACCTCTTTTATTGTTAAACAAGCTAAAAGAAAGATTTTCAGACATGAATCCAGACAAAGCCTGGTAAGTCGTAGCGCATGTGGTGTTTTCTCGACACAAAGCCTGCAAAGCCTGTAGCCCATAACAAGCAATGACCTTACTCTCCAGAGCTTGAAAGCTGAGCTTGCTCTCTTGGCAAAGGTGGTCCTAAGGTGTAGTCCTTTTATAAGACATTTATAACATCACTGACTGACTGAATATTCTAAAGTCAGGCATGAAGTCATTGGCAATGGAAATCTGATAAATCTGGTAAACTGATTGTCTTGTTAGACGTAGGCATAGTAGAATATTTTTTTCTTCTAGTTATTATAGAGCCATGTGAGAGTTTATGAAGAAATTATTCTCTGCAGGTCAGGCCTAGAGCATATTTTTAATACAGAATTTGGAATGGCATAGGCCATTTTATTTTGTTTTCTGTAACATAGTTTAAACTAACAAGCTGTAAATCTTGAAACTGCTTCTTTCCTCATACAGTCCAGACTGATGGTAGCAAAGACCTGAAGCACTCTTTGGATTTAAGAGTTCACTTCATTGGGAAACTACAATTCTATAGAAGTAGTAAAATGGAGATACCAATGGCTGATGGAAAAAATTGTCAAGTCCATATAATGTAGTGCAGAACTAGATAGATGTGGCTACACTCTTTATTAAATTTAGTTCTGATATTCTTTTTCATACCAGTTTCGGTGATCTTCCATACTCTGACCAGGTAGCTGCCATCACTACAGAATCCTCCACAGCTTATAGGGCCCTGAATAACAGGACATGTTTAGCTTTCTAGCATATATAGCACTCATCACTGAAATTAAGATGAGAGATAAGATAAAGAGCTATACTAATCACTGCTCTAGTGAGTGTCATTTTATTGCACAGCAGATCAATTTTATGGGGTTACATAAAATCACAGAAGATCACAAGTGCAACCAAGCAGATAAACCCTGCTTTTTGGTACCTTTAGTATACTGGTGCTTGTGAAAGAAGCGACATTTATATTTTTCGTGTATCTTAGTTTCTAGATTATTAACTCAGTCACATGCATTTTTCCACAGTGTTATTGCGAAAACTTTGAGATTTCAAATCTGCAGTTGGATACAGGCATGAAATTTTATTAAGCAGAAAGGAAAAATTAACCTTTACAACTTAGAAAATACTCATATATAAAAAACATGATACAGAGAAAACTTTTGCCAAAATGGTCAAATTTGAGATTGGGCCTAACATAAATGTTACTGTTGATCTTGAAAACACTGGGAAATTTGAATTTCCACTTCAGAAAGCAAGGTGAAAAACAAAAAGTAGATCTTCAGTGTTTTGCACAAAACAACAGAATCCAAGTGCCTCATTTCATCCTTGCGAGATTCAGCTTCCTGATTCTCTAAACCTTCTCTGAAGAGTAGAGTCATCCAGTGACAGTAATAGTTGTTTCTCCTATCACATCCTTCCCTGTGTGAAAACCCACAGCCTTGCCTTTGCCACGGGAGGTGGGCTGGCTCCTGGAGGCAGCAGCCTGACCGCTGCAGAAGCTGTTCTGCATCCTGCTGTGGGTGAGCTGGCCAGCACCCAAGGCAGGGCTGACCTTGCTCCCGGGCTACTCACATCTTCATCTGTCTGGGGCCTTGCTGTGCTTCTCATAGGTTGCTCTCCCCTTTCTCCTGGCTGCCAGAATAATTGGTCCTCCATCTGGCTAGTGTCCAAACCAATCCAGTCACAGTTTCTCCATCTGGTTTATTCTTGGAAAGATGAACTGGATGTTTTAATTTAGAATAGTCAATTTCTTCCTACCGTCTCTCTGCAGCCTACGTACTTCATCTACACATATCTAATTTTGGCTAGACTTCTGCATAACCGTAGATAGGAGATCTGGCTGTCGCCCCTGCACCACCCCTCAATTTTTTTTTCATTTGATTCTTTTATATCACCCAGTAGCAGAAAGTTTCCTAAATACTGTGATATTGTCACTCACCAGATTGCTTCAGCATCATTACACAACTTTCCTGCTTATTCTCTGCTGTTTTCTAAAAACAAACCCCCCTTCCAAAAAATCAAAGAGCTTAAAATCTCTATTTTATATTTTTACTATATTCTAATTGTCATTTTGATACACCACTATCAACTATATACATATATCCATTCCTCCTTCTCCAGTGGATAAAAATATTTACGACACAAATTGATAGAAATAATTCTGTATTAACATCTTCTATCTTTGCTACCAAAGAGTAAAACACACAGAGAGATGATATTTTTAAAAGGAAGAGGCTTTATGAATGTTTTCAGTTTACCATGAAATATCTCACTAAACAGGCTGATTTTTCTCCTCAGGTTTTGTCAAACAAGGTCTTGTTTGTTGCTTGACTCTGACTCTTCGAGGTCAATGCATTTCCATGCTGTTACTCATGCAGGATTCACGTCAGGGCATCAGCTGGTCTAACTGGCAGACTCTGCACGGAGGCCAATGAAGCGAGGTATATTTGCATTTGCCCGTCCTGCTCACAGATCACACAGGAGCATTTTGCAAACAGTGGTTACTCAGTGCTATCTTTCATGTCGTTGATATTTAAAGATCATAGAATCACAGAAAAGAATCCCAGAAAGTTTTGGGTTGGAAGGGACCTTTCAGGTCATCCACATCCAACTTCTCCAACTTGGGCAGGGACACCTTCTGCAAAACCAGGCCCCCATCCAACCTGGTCTTAAATACTTCCAAGGATGGGGCATCACCAGCTCCTCTGGGCAACTTGTTCCAGTCTTGCAACACCTTCACAGTAAAGAATTTCATCCTGATATTCCATATAAATCCACCCTCTTTCAGTTTAAAGCTCTTACCCCTCCTTAAAGCCATGACCCCTCCTTGCTGCCCATCCCTGTCCCAAGAGAAAGACCTTGGCACTTGCTGCAGTCTGAGGTCTGCACTGTAGGCTCCCTCTTCAACAGCTCCATTTGGGTGGAGGCATTGGCCCACCACACAGGGCAGAACGTGCAGACCCAGCCACAGGCTCCTCTAGGCAAAAGTGAAAGAAGAGAAGTTAGTATAATTGTCATTATAATCACAGTTTAGGTTAAATTGTTATGCCTAGAATGAAACTGTAAACAAATAAAAGAAGAGGAATTCTTAAATAAAACCCCCAAAAAACAGTCAGACAATATAGGAGGTGGTATTGCTGTTGAAAAAAACAAGCTTCTTCTCATTTCGTTTTTGCTGGCAGAAAACTTTTCTTCATGGTGTAATACAAAAGCCTAGTTTTTCCACTCTACGGAATCAGAGAACTCAAAAAAATTGCTCTACTCCTTTCCTCTATTTCCTACCTAGAAATCAAAACAAGGTAGAGGCTTAGGGTGGTACACTGAGCATAGATTGAGGGTACCTTGTACCATGTAATCTTTTTAGAACCCATTAAAAAAAATAAAAAAAATATTAGGCATTCTGTTTTCATCTCCCTCGAGGCAAAAGTGATGAGAGTTGGATCCTTATCCAGAAGCTCATCTCAAAGGATTTTAACTTTACACAATTGTCGTCCAAGCTATCATTTAAGCTTTGCTGGTGGGACTTGGGATGAAGTGTTGACATTACGGAATTCTTCAGATGAAAATCCTTCATTTTATTTTGTTCTATTTGTTTTAATTCAGTTTTTGGAATTGAAATGTCATGAAGTTAATTATAACAAAACAAAACAAACAAACCAAAACACATTGACATTTCTGAAATTGGAATATTGAATTTACTTTTGTTGAACTAATCCAACACGGTTACTTTTCTGCCACTGAAATTTGTACAGAAGTGTCAGTTCTATAAATGTCCCAGGCTTGTAGTCCCTATTATGGTTCTTGTACTGATTTCTGCGCTTATTTTCAAACTGGGACATTCTAATGCAGCAGGATACTGGGCTGATCAGACACAGTTATGCTTACATATTTTCTTCAGAAATATATATTTGATATTTCTAATATTTCTTCTGTCTTCATGCTTAATTTTTTTCTAGATGTAAATGGGTGTGCTAAGACTTATACTGCTACTTAAAAGTAGAAAAGCTCTAACATTTGTGACTGATCATGTATGTGAAAAAGTGCATGAGGTTAATATAAACAAATGGAAAAATATTTGTCTTGTTATCTTCAACATATTTTATTATTCACAGCTGAATTCTGATTTGTAGTACATATGATCTGCTTCTCATGACAGGCACTGTCCTCTCTGCGGGAGACAGGTGGGAGAAGATAAATTAGTTATTTACAGATACCAGCCCAATTCAAGCTCTTAGGATCTGATCATCAGCATGAGACCTCAGGCTAAAGATAGAGATGGGATGACATCCCCTATTTCATTCAATTTATATCTAAACACCGTTTAATAGTAAGACAATAAGAGAACTCCATTCCTTCAGGGGATCATCTCGAAGATTTTCCTGTTCTGAATTCATTCTTATTTGATTCTATCTTGTGATGGGAATAGAAATAGAGGGGGAAAAGACAATCAGGTGTCTGCATATTATTTGACAAATGCAGTGTATTCTATCATAACAGTATTCACTGAAAAAAGGGGAAAGGAAAGTAAAAGAGAAAGGAAACATCTTTGGAAAGGTCTGATTACTCTGAGATATTCAGATTCCTTTAATGAATGGTTATGCACCATTTCCACAGACTTTTCACACAAGCCACTAAATACACACTTAAGTAATTATATTTTGTTGCAATTCATTAAACATTTTTTCCCTCTGGAAAAGAAAGCCATTACATATAAAGCAAAAAACCACACAAGATTATCATTAAATAATATAAAGAAAGACACAAAATTATTTTTAAACTGATTCCAGATAATTCAATGAAAAAGACTCTCATTAGTATTGTAGATTAATCTATGCATTTGTGTATTTACAGTGACTCAAGTGTTGCTTCTATCTTCTCTTCCAGAAGCAGTGACTTATAAGATTTTGTAATGGGTTGGGTTTAATGCACAAGCTGAAAACACCAGCAGCAGCCGGGAATCAGTTCACTAATTTGTGTTTGTGAGATATAAATATATAAACTAGGAGGATATGACAAAACAGGCTTAAAAACTTCTATAGAATATAAAGATAGTTTATTGTTACTAAGATTAAAAGAAAAAAAAAAAAAACAGAAAAATTAAGAGAATAAGAAATAAACATTCCCCTCCTTTTCCAGTATTTCCCCCTGCACTCAGCTTGCATCAAGGATAACAATGATGGAATTCGGTTCAGTATTAGGGTACTTAACAAAGTTTTTCAAACTTAGGGGAAAGAAAGAGGTCTTCTCTTTGCTCTACCGTGGTTTTTAAACTGTTACTTGCAAAAGTCCTGCCCGCCCAGAGAAAAACAGTCTATTGCAATGAAAACATATTCATCTCTCCTCTCCCATGGTAATCTTACAG
>VZRO01005464.1:803902-843407 GCA_013397915.1 Daphoenositta chrysoptera
ACACTATATGTGACAGAACTACAGACGAGAAGTTTTACATTTCCACATAGAAACCATTGTTAAATTTTCTGAGACTGGATGAGGAAGATGTAAAAGGGAGAGAGAACTTTTTTTGAGATAGGTTGCTTGGAGGGTTTTTTTAGCTTTAATTTTATCAATAACAGGACATATTATGTCTGACAAAATGCAATGTTTATTTTTTTCCAATTAGGACTTCTCAGAAATCTTCTTGGCCTGGAGCTATAGTTGATGTAGTACTAGTCTCTAAATTATCCCACCATAAATATGTCTTCCATAATAATTACTGAAGTGTTACTGCAACACGCAGTTCTTGTTTCTTCACCAAATATCCTCATTTTTTTATAAAGGCACAAGGAATATTTGAATTATAGCTCAAAATTTCCTAAATTGACTTAAGAGAAAAGTTGATTTCTATGAAAAATTATGACCTTTTGCATAATTATTCCACAATATTTTTAGGGGGTTTCTGTGGGTTTTTAAAAATTGTATTATTTTAATTATGTTTTTCACTTGACTATAAAACCCCAATACTAGCTAGTAAATACAATTCAATTTTCACAAGGAATTGTAAGAAAAGAAAATACGTTTATTTAATGTCTTTAAAAATATGTAGGAAAATAAACCAATATCTTGGGCATGTGTTTTTTTTCTCAGCGTGACGATTTTACGGTTCTTGAAACCAAATTATTTGGTGGGAAAAAAAATGACCAGAGGGCAAAACCCAGACTATAGAAACTCTCTTTTTTGAATAACTTCTGTGACTACTCTAAACTGACCACTTTTTTCCCTGACTAATCTCTAAACACAGGGCATTTCCCTTTCACTTGCAAAATGCTCTCACACAAAATGAATTACCTTCCCACCATCCTGGTTACTTGCCAGAGAGTACTTTATTTTTCCACTAGGAAGAAGAAAATCAGCTTGTATTTTGTTTGCTAGAGCCTTCTGCATTTTAATTCTGAACTCTGAATGAACATCAGAGAGGCCTTATGATGTTTTGCACAAAAGTGCCTGTGTTCATAGTTTTACTCAGGGCACCCAAAATAGCATGCAGTAAGCAGTGTCATACTGTGAGTTTTCAAAAGTAAAAGCAGAAGTGACTTACACTGGCAGGAAGCTGTAACTCCTAGAGCTTTCTGAGGATCTGTGAAGTAAAACAGAACTGCTTACTTCTCTGCATCCCATGTTTCATGCAACTTTTGCAATATCCATTCCTTTATACCTAGAAGTTACACAGGTAAGATATTTCTCTCTATATTTTTTTTTTATTTATTATATTCTAAAATCAAACTTAAAACACTTATCTGGGTGCCTCCAGTGCAAAAGCCACAAAAGGCAAAGACAAACCCAGAAGCCACTCAAAACCTCTAGAAAGAGAAATCTGCTTTTTTTTTTCCTCAGAGTCCACTGTCTAACTTCTACATCTGTGAAATTCCAAATTTCTAGGTTGGATTTACCAGAGGAAATACTCACTATGCTTGTTTTGTGTTCAACTTGCACATTAAAATTTTCATGCTCATTATCAATCTGTTTTTGCAAGACCCCCAGCTCTGACAGAGTGCTTGTGATTACTTCAGCTGCACTTATGCAAGTGATTGTCATGAAAGTCTGTTACAATTTCTGAGGGTGACATCAAGAAGAGTGAAAATTCTCGTTTTAAAGGAGCAGTGGGAAATGCTCCGTCTTTATACTTTTCACTCTACTGTAACAGAAATAATATCTTTTTTTCTTAATTTCATTCACATTTCTGTTCTCATTTCTCTTTATAATCCCCCACCTAGCAACTGCAAAGTCTTTCAGACCACAGAAAATATGTGCCTCTACTTTTGTCAGATCTTCAGTGTTAAACGGCAATTTGTTAATAAATGTGATTTTCAAAGAACTGCGCAGTACATACATTGGCAAAATATTAGCATTGCATGTTTCTTTTGTAACACTTCTATTAGGAGGTAGCTACAATTTATTTTTATAGCTCAGGCTCTTCAAATAGACTGTAACGAAGAAACAGCCAGTAGAATATAGCCCAGAGATATTTAATAGCTGTTGATTTGTTATTGAAATACTGAGTGTCTGTCATTTTGTTCATTTCTATAAATTAGTTTGCTATGGAACTGGTGGGAATTACCCAGCTTTTGGCTCATAACATTATTTTTTAATAGATTGTTATTTAGAATCAGTTGTGGTTGCAAAAGCACTCCAGATAAACTACTTTTATTTTATACTTGAATAAATTTGCACTAAGGTGCAAAAATTAATCTGTGGACTCAGTTTTAGGAGTTATAATGATGCATTTCAATGTTCAGCATTTTTCTGTTGGAAGTGTTGAACCAAGCACTTACATAAAATGAATATAGGGCTGTGACTGGAGTTCAGACTTTCTGAATTTTTACAGAATAATAAATGCATCAGTGAAAGAGTTAGACAATGAAAATCCATTCTTGGAATTATTTTTAGGTAGTAGAGAGAGGATGAAAGAGGGCTTTGCTCACAAAACACTCTGAGAAAAGTAGCTTAAAATTAAAGAACAAAATCACAAATCTACTATGGAAAGCCATGCATTTTTAGAAGCAAAATGTAACTACTTTTACGTAGTGTAAGGTAATTTATGAAATTATAATGCACACTTTACATTCAAAACCATAAAATGTATAGTATCTTAAAAATGAAGTCAATATAGTTCTTTCATGTGTCAGAAGGTTTTACAATTACTGATATGAAGTAATTTTCAGACAATATCAGCAGAATTTTATATCAAAATAAGAAAACAATATATGATATGTAATACTGGCATATTTTAATGACCTCTGTGGTTTAAGCTACTTATTGCTTTTCAGCATTATTCTTTGGTTTATTTGCTTTGATATATTATAATTATTTTGGGTGAAATTTCCATTGAGTAGGCTTTGCATCATGTTCTCTAAAAATATACTTGGAATCTTCTTGTTTAGGTTAATCAGAAAGTTTTGGCTATTTCTTAAATTAGTTTAATTTATAAGGTAATAGTGCCGACAGATCTAACAATACAATAGATAAAACTGAATTAACGTATTAGATCCTTTTTAAGTGAAAACCATTATTTTCCTTTCACCTTGTAAGTCACAGAAAGTTTTGATTTCTACCCCAGGCAGTAGGTTCTGCCACAGTCCCTCAACTTTTTCCTGTTTCAACTATGCTCCAACCCCTTTGATGCTAAAGGGAGTGAGGTGTAACACAATCTCTTTCTTATCTGTCCTTCCAATTTTTTTTATCCAACAAAATATTTGTTTCTGAAAATGGATGACTCAAAGGGCCGAAGAGTGTCTATGGTAGCCTCAGCTATCCTGGTTATCTTGGACTCATTCCGGATCCTGCTAAGCAGACAAGGTACACATCCATTAGAGAGGAAGTTGATGTGGATGAAGACCACATGGGACAGACCTGGGAACATAATTCTGCTTTGGGTACAGATGTCAAGGTCTCTTCTCCTCATGTGCGTTGCCTGCAGCACAAAAGAAATTGCGGTTGCTGCTGCTAACAAGATGTAACTGTTAACAATGTTTGCAAAAGAACATTTCTCCCAGGCTTTCTATTAGGGACACAAACATAGTGAAGACCTTGCCAAGGGAAGGTGGTATTAAATTAGGACCTTTCATTCTCAGGCCACTGACCTAACTGTTAAAGCAAACTCCTTTTGAGACAACATAATTAAGGAAAAAGGGATATTTAATTAGGATAAAAGTAGAAAAAAAAAGAAAGTAAAACCTCAGTAAAAGATTTTGTATCTGCAAATACAGTACTGGAACTAAAAGTACAATACCTGAAGATTGTTGACTATCTTGAGGGAGAATTCTAACAGGTATATTCTGATACAATGTTAAATTTGTGGAGGGCAACTCTTTTTTGCATTGACACTGTATACATATTTTTTATAACTAGTGAGTGACAGCAGTTGCAAAATTGTTAACTAAACATTAGAGAAAGTACAAGATGTCATTTAACATTTTACTTTTTACTCATAATTTTGACAAGTTGGAAGCCAAAACACATCCTAGTAGAGTAAATTATAAAATATAAGTAACAAAAGAATAACTGAGTTAGGTGTGACTGAATAATATTGTTTTAAGTATCTAATGTGATTAAAACCTAACCAGGATAAAATATGGCTGCAAAATTTCTCAGTATTTTACAGACCTTTTAGACAGTATTAATAAAAATAGAAAATTAAAGTTCTTGATGTTTTATTTTGCTTAAAAATTGTCTGTTTAAGACTGGGTTTGCAAGTATATTAAGCAATAATAGACATTGCTATTATATTAACAAATATTTCAAATGCTCTGCTCTCATTGTCATGCAGCATAAAGAAGGTTTGAGGCTTTTCATTGTTAGCATTCAGATGGTGCAGTCAAAATGATGCATTTTCATTAACTGCAAAGATTACAAAAATTAAAAGGGATTTAAAGAGACAATACTTGTCAAATGGTGAAGACACTATGGTTACACACTCCTTTCCCTGTAGAGAACCTTTTCAGAATGGTGAATAGGATATCTAGAGTATGTGGGGAATATCAACCTCCTGTGATGCATAAGTTGATGTGGGATAATGCAATCTGTCTAAACTGCTTAGAAAACAAAAAGAGGATCAAAAAGCTATACAAAGAAAGCTGTTATTTAACATGTCTTTAAGAATTTAAATTGTTAAATTATATCTATACATCCCAAGCAGAATTTATCAGGAGATGGAGCAAAGATTTATATCTGATCTTGCTTTGCAAAGAGATTGTGGTTCACTAGATGTGGTCACAAGGGAACAGAGCTCACATCCTAGGAGTCATGCCCACTCTATGGGTAAAATGAAACACAGGATACAAAACCGACGCGACTCCTTGTTAAATCATTAGTCTGTGATTTCTGGATGATTTGAAGCCCTCTGAAAATTTCAAGATATCCGCCAACAAACTTCATAAACAAAATCATAACACAGCAGCTGTAAGAATTTATATAATCCAAAATACTCTAAATATTTTCTGCATCTTTTTTTAGACATTTGTTGGAAACAGTCATACAGCACACATGCTGTTACACAAACGCACACTCTGTGTTACATGTTTGCATTAACACGTACGTGCAAACTGGTCGAGAAGCTCCCTAGTGCCTTGATGCATTGTCATATATTCTTGAGAAGATGGAAACAAACAAAAGTTAGGAGCAGTCCTAACTTTGCTTTCCCTTTTGACTTATCCATGATATTTGAAGCAATATGAAACGAGATTCTTTTTCTCTAAATGGAGTGAATTCCTTCTTTCTTTCATACTTCAGGTGAAAAACACAAAAAGAGATCACTGTCCAAGGGTCCATGAGCCATGACAATTTGTCACACTCATGACATCCTTCCCAGGCTCTTCAGCATCCAATGGAACCTGCAGAAAACTCCAGGGACAGAACAGAGAAGAGGGCATGTGCCAATGTAATGCAAACTATAAACCTTCCATCTTTGCTAAAAAATTAGAAAACAGTGCTCAGTTCAACTTTGAAAAGCTGCTTTCTGACTCTCTCTTTCTCCATACGATGCAGACAGTTGTTGGAGAAGATTAGGGGCATTGCTGGTGCTGTTTTTATGTACCACTGTGATATATATTGACTAGGCCAAAATTTACCCTTAACAGTAATTCCCAGTGGTAGATGAGCTAGAATGATTTATTCTACTTTATATCCCATGAGATAGCCCTGGAAAATAAAAAGATGTTTCCAGACAAATTAAGACGACAACTAGATTTACAGAACGAAAATGTGGTAAGTGTATTGGTTTTCCCCTAACATCAAATTTAACATATAAATTGAATTGGTTTCAAATGCCAGGTCATTAGATAGCTGGCATACATGGCTATTTTCATAAAAGACTGACCCAGAAAATGTATAAATAGCATTTGGAAATGTCACATAGAGATAAACTGTGATGATTGCTCAGCTTTTTATACGCACTCTTTCGGGAGTGTGCAAAAGTTACAAAATTAGACCCATTTTCTGGTGCCTCACATGTAATTTTCTTCTACTCAGTTCTTTATCTCAGCTATTTTGTTAAGCGATCATATTATGAAAAAATTTTTCCACTTAAAGATTACAGGAAAACAGAGCCTAAACTCAAAGACTGTCACAGCTTAAGGTCAATTTGACAGCGTGAAGAATAAATGGGCTCAGTTACCTGAACGTTTTAATCAGAGGTATATGAAATTTTCTGAGTGACACTACCCCTCTGGCCTGCAGCCTGTGGCAGTGACAGTGACGGTGCCCTCCAGGAAGAAGTTCAGGCAGGTCAACAAAGCAGTCTCCACCACATGGTGCCCAGCGCTGGATGGGTCTCTCTGATTCCCTCTTGGAGTCCTCCCACATGCACACACAGAGTTTGTCTCCTCACGTGCTGTGGGGTCCCTCTCCCATGCTCCTCACTGAGCAGCCCCAGCCCCACCAGCTGCTGGTTCACAGGTGGATATCTGTCACGAATGGATTTCATGAATTTAGTTCAGCTCCTGTCTTTGCCCAGGCCTATGACAGCAGGCAGGAGGTGTATTGAAGTGACCAGCACCCCAAAAATCCACTCGGTCCACAAGTTCTTTAATAATGGCTGATTCAGCCTATTATGAAATGAATTATTTATTAATAGGCAAGAAAACTAACAGAAAAGACTTAAAACAAGTTATTACTACACAGGGATAAAACAAAAGAAATACTACTAGTAGATTGACATACGGTGCACGATACTGGTACCTTTCAGTTACAGCTAGTGAAGAAATAGTATAAACCTAGGATTCAATGTATCTCACCATCCGAAGGTGGGTGGGACACACATCGAGATCCTTTCACTCAGTCCCCGGAGAGGTAACGGCGAAGCTGCGTCCAAGCCTCGGGGAGAAGTCTCCAACATTTTCGGGATGTAAGAGGCTTCTGCCTCAGTGATAACTCATGTATCTTTTATAGTTGTAAAACAGTGTTTCTTAAGTCAGAAATATTTCTTATCTCTCCCCCATTGGCTCGCCAGACTAAGATGTTAATTCTTAGGTGGGTGTGAATCACCCTTGGCGCCAGAGATAACCACTTTTGGGCCTTTCTGCCCATGGTTATCTCTTTATCCACCAGCTATTGTGATACACAGAGCCGGGTGGGCTGGGGGGGCGGGAGGGGATGTCCTGCCACAATATCTGACTGGCATTCCCCATGCACCTGCTCAGCACTCTGCACCAGCCCACCACTGTGGCTGTCATTGGGCTTTCAGAGCTTTCCTCCTCTGCTGGCAGCTCCTGCTCAGCAGTACCATAAACTGCTTGCAACAGGAGCCTGAGCCACTCTCAGGTGGCAACCCAAGACTGGATCATGAAGCATCCTCATTTGATGGGTACAGCTAATTAGTTCCACCACTGCCATCTGAAGGACCCAGACATGTAATTGAGTGCTCTTAGCAACCCAAGAGTTTCTATTAGACTAAGTCCTTAAAGGCCAAACCTAAAAATTATTAACCTAAACCCCCCCAAATAATTACATATTTTAAAAAAAAAGTGTTATTTTCAGTAGACGATATTGCTTATTCCCCCAAATGAAATTATTCTCTCAGAGAAGAAAAAAATTTAAAGCAAGAACTTACTCCGAAATGTAGTGCCTACAAACATGGTATTTTTGCATACATGAAACATTCAAAGAAACTCTGAAATATAAATTTATATTCACATTTGCTGTCTAGATTATACGCATGGCAAAATTGAATAATTCAGAGATGTGAATAACTGTTAAGTTGTCATAAATCATGGATTTTTGCTTTTTCCTCCATTGGGTTTTTGTTGTGTAGTTTGCCTGTTTATTCCTTTTTTCTTTACTTTTTTTTTTTTTTTTTCTGATAGATAGCCTCTTCAGAATAATAGCTGATTTCCAAGTGGAGACATACTGCTTAAGTCTGAGCTGCTAGAATCTGATTCAGCCCATTTTATTTCAAATGAAAACTAGACAGCACAGCAAAAACTGTTGCATCATAAAAATGATAGAGTGTATTCCTGAATATTACTAATCATAAATGTCAGAGAGAGTAAAAAGCACACTATTTCAGTAGGATATCTGAAGATAAACTCTGTTTGGAACAATTTCAGTGGCCTTTCACTGGCAGCAACTTTAGATTTCTAGGAATTCATAATTGTTGCCTGTAGGCTTTCTTTTTTTATGTCTGGCTATGCTGGAGAATGTTTACTATACCTAAACCAGGGAAAGAAGGTGATCCTGCAGGCTGAAATAGCACAACCTATTGGAGAACGAATTAATGTCAGTAGAAGACTGAAATTGTATTTACCTCTAGTGCTTGAAAAATGAGAGAATTTTAATGTATGTGTGACAAAATCACAGGAAACTATAAAGTGAGGTAATAAAACTTCATTTTGCTTTGATGTATTTGCATATCCAAAAGAGAGGGTTGTTTTTTTTTTTTTCTTTCTACATGTCATAGTGGTGAGGATTATATATGTTAGTATGCTACCATAATACTATGACATCGTGATCATATTGATCATAAATCTTAATAATCATATGAAGAAAAAGCACTCTGGCCATCAGCTGTATTAAGCAGGGATTAAAAATGTGTGAGAAAAAGTTTTCTGAAGCTTTTTGTCTTTTTTTTTAATATACTGAAAAAAAGGAAGAAATGTCAACTCCTTTGGATAACATTATTCCTTTTGTTTAATTTAGAAAAAAAAAATGTTCAAAAAAAGGGCTTATATTATAATTCAAAGTAGTTTGTATCAAGAAGAAAAATAGCATGTTTGTTAAGAATTTGAAACATTATTTTAAACTAATTAATCTGTGAAACATCTTTGTTCTGGTCTAATTTCATTTACTAGAATCATCTTGCACTACCTGAAATGAAAAAAATTCCTTATAGAGGAATGTGTGACCTGCCTGTAAATGTCTTTAAGTAACTTATTACCTTAGGTTAATTGCCAAGATTCTCTCTGGACAGAAATATGGTGTTTTAGGCTCCTAATGCTACTTACCTTTTTTACAATGCTGTAAAGCACAAATACTTTCTCTTTCCATTGACTATTTAGGGAGGCTGCACAGGACATTACAATGGGTCTTTAACTTTCAGGTGCTTAAATTAATAAATGGCATCTCAAGAAAACATGGGAGCCTCAGGCTCTATTATTAGAAGCAAAAATGTTATCTATGCCATAAAGAGTAAACATTCACTTGCATTTAAAATATTAGATAAGCTCTTAGGTTATTAGCAGGCCTATAATATCTATAAGTTCACAATAAACACTGCAGTATTTCATTGTGCAGTTACTATTTTTCAATAAAAGAACTTTATTCCATATTGTGTTCTGTTCTTCTGGTGATAAAATTAATTTTTTACCTCATCTAGCAGCTGTATTTAGCAGAAAGTGATTCTAGGAGTAGAAATAATTTACACAAATAATACTAATAAAGATAAAGTAATAATATAATAAAAAGGTAACAAGGAAAGGCAAAAAGGAAAGGAAAAAAAAGCAAAATTAAACACTTAGGACAGTGTAGCTTTGGCCAAGGCTCTGATAGATCTTGTTAAAATGACAGTGGGTACTGAGGAGAAGCACTGGATGTTTTTTACTCAGCAGAAACTGTGAATAAGTTTGATTTAACTGAGGCTGAGAGGCTGCAAATTGATTTCTTGATTCATTTAGGACACAGTCAGGGGCAGCATATAGAAAGCCCTGGAGAGAAGAGGACAGCATTATTGTTTCCTTCCTTAATAGGTGTAAAAGGTTGGAACTCTGTCAAGTGGCAGCAAGTTCATCTGTGTAAAAGACACTGCAAGGTATTTGCCCATCAGACACATCGATTGCTTGATGCGAGGCCGAACCGCGGGTGACAGCCTCAGCAGCTGCCGGTGGCTCGCTGCCTCCCAGAGCCGGGGGAGGGAGATAGCTGGGATAACCGGGATGCGGAGCTGCCATCACAGCGCCGAGCCCCGGCACTCAGCCCGCAGCGGCGCTGCTGACAAACCACCGGCGGTCATCGGTCACTGCCTGCTCTCTCTGGCCGGCGTGGCTTCAGGAGCTTAAGAGTTGGGTAAAGATTGCTTTGAAATTACTTCACGATTAGTGAAAACTCAGTTAAAAATAAAGAATCAAATTTTTATGTTCTCACATCCCTCTCTCAAGAGAGGAAATGAATTTGAAGAAAATAAGTTCTGAAAAACTAAGATGCTAAAGTAGATACAAACCCCACCACTTTTATTTTTAAACGTCAAGATATTTATAAACAATGGCCAATTTTCTGTATTTAAAAAAAAAATAAATAATTCAAGTATCTGACATTGAAGACACAAAGACTTGAAGATTTTTAGGGGGCATACCTCAACAGTAATTTTTTAGGTTTTCAGGACTACCCAATGAGTTAACTATCGACATATAATAGTAGTTTACCACCACTTACCATTAAAAAAACTCTTACATAGATGTATATATATAAAAGATAAACAATGTGGTAGCATTTATAGCATTTCCAGCAAATCATATAAGCTGCCTAGTTTGCCAATATACATAGGCGTTGGTTTTGGTCATTTAAGAGCCACAACCTGTATGTATAGAAACAGTCTACCAGTGATGTTAAAGGTGTGTTAAAAAATATCCCTTATAGTGTTGGAAGCTATTTTATACTTTGAACCTCTGAACAATTTCTAAAATATAGAATATTTCTGTATAGATGTTTATATGTTCATGTTTTGTTTTCCAGTAGTCACAATGCACTCTAACTCCCATTTCTACATCCGTGATAAAGATAACAGGTTACAATTGCAGCAGGGGGATTTTTTGCCATGGTTTAAGATTACTTTGCCATTTTCTGACAGCAGTAAGCACAACTTACAGAGTTCAATTTACTCCATTGAACTCAATCCAGTCAAAGACCTCTTTCTATAAAGAAAAAGTCAGAAAGGATCTTGGTTATCAGAGGGATAAAAGAATAAAGCTCAAAGTGCTTTCTAGTTTGCATAGTATTGTGCCAATCTTTGTGGTATTTGTATATTATTTAGGAAAATGTGCTAAAATAATAAAATATTATATTACCTTGAAATAATAATTTTCCTTCAGTTCTTTTAAACTCTCTGCTTCCTCAGCAGAAATAAATCCCATAGTTTTGGTGATATTGTACAGGCATTCTAAAGAGGAATGAACATTTGGATTTATATATAGTGATGTTGGAAGTAGTTCTTAGATCTTGTATTAAAATGCTCAACAAACTCAACACTATACGAGAAAAAGTCCTGTGACAAGAGATTAACCTTAGCCTTCAAAAGAAACCATCTTTATGAAGGAGTTGAAGCCATAAAACATGCTGTAAGCAGGCCAGTCACTCTTCTACCTTATCAGGCATTTTCTTCCTTCAAACCTTCTCTTCTATTNTATATATAGTTTGTTCAACTCACAACATACAATTTCTCCATTCAAAGAACAAGAGGGGCTGACCAGGGGCAGAAAAAGTATCTGGTGTAAGAAGAGAGGGAAAAGGCAGACTACTGAAAAAAACTGTTAAACTACGAGGTGTAAACTGCAAACTATTCTTTAAGAGGATTGCAGAAGAGCAATGTAGTCCTCTGAGGCGATAGAAAGGGGACTCTTAAAACTCATTTACCATTAAGCACAATTCTCCGACTGAATTCTCAATATAGAACAATGTTCTTCTGAGAGCCAGGAGAAGTGCTCTTCAAGGTGAAGTGCTTTCATTGCATATGAATTATGTGCCCTGTATATTGAATCAGTTGCTGTTTCCACAAAGATTATAAATCCAAATAGACTGAACTGCAAGAATCCTCAAAATAGATCATATTTTGCTTTAAGGTTGCCTTTTCACAAAACCTGCTTGGTCTCTACTTGATCCTAGCTGCGAAGAGTTCAGCATCCAGTTTGATAGCAGTATTTGAAAAAAAAACAAGTGTTGTGATCCACACATAAAGAGGACAACCCTCTTTTTCTCTTTCTGTGAACGAACTGGGATTTTATGAGATAATTTTTTCCCTTCTCATTCTCTTTCATAGAGAAAGATATTCCATTGAAACATTTCAGATAATTTGATTAACTTGGAAATTTTCAAATTTGAAATAGCTCAATCATTTTCTCAAAGTAAAATGTTTTGTTCAAGCTTATTTCAATTTTAAGCTGTAGCACTTCCATATTTGCTTATTTTAAATATTGCTGTTTGCATTCTGTAAAACGCATTGGATATCAAGTGAAGGAAATGGCAAGACGTCCCAAAAGACAAATTGCTCTAAAATCCTTAATCTATTCCCTGTTCTAGCTGGCATGTTACCTCTTTTCTCTTGGAGGTTACGTGTGAATGCTTCATATATTTGTTTCTTTTAGTTTTACCTAATCCTTCTTGACACTTTTTCAGCAATGAGTAGAATCAACACACTAGATTTATTCATTACTCTACAGAGTATAGCTTATTTTAATGTTCTACTGAGAAAACTTGAAACCCTTGTATTTATTTGTTTGGAAAATGACACTTTCTATCCAGAGGGGATTTTTTGTTTTGTTTCCACATTGCTATGCTGGCTCTCTCAGCATGGATAATAGCCCTGGCCCCTTCCCAAAGAGGGGGATTTCTGTGCTGTGTTTAAGATTCTATAGCACCATGCCAATACCCTGCCTGTATTTCTGCTCCATTGATACTGCACAGCGAAGGTGAAATAGCACAATAACATAATCAGCATTAGCGATGTATATTTGGAGTCATGTTTCACTTAGGGGCAAGGAGGTCACAAAAGTAATTTGAAGGAAAATGAGGATGAAAATGTACAGAATTTACTTTCTTGGCTGACAGGCATTGGCAATAACAGCAAGAACTCAGGACTTAAATTTTATTGCTCTTTTTTTTTTACATGTTTCTCTATAGCAAAACTGTGAGATGAGGGAGTAATCCCAGTTTATCTCTACTTGAATTTTCAGCCAGTTGTCTAGATATTTTAACCTGATTTTTGTTCAAACAAAGCCCTAGTGAAATTATGAAGCACTACTAAATGAAGCTTCAACCCAAATTAAGTAAGCATACATCTGTATTTTGCAAATACCCTTCATTCATTACTCTGGCATATCTGATGACCTTTGTGAAAGCAGTGAATTACACACTATGTTTCCAAGTGGTCTTCTAATTCTACATGTCCAGAGTACAAAAAAATTCATTAAAATTAGCACTTACAGTGGAAGACTAACCAGGCTATAGCACACAAAATACAACGTTCATATGGTCCATAATAGACTTTGAGAGAAAAAAAACATCAAAAACACATAACCAAAAGAAAACCCAAACACATATATACATATATATATGTAGAAAGTTCAGAATTAGAAGACATTTTCTAATAAAAAAGGATGTTTTCCATAAAAGATCCCTAAAAAACTCAGAGGGTGCTGAATAGCAGTGGAGGTTGGATAAGGCAGATGAGAATAAACCTATCTTAAGGCAACTGTCAGTGGTATCTCACAACTCATGACAACTTCCTGAACAAAGCAAAACTTACCTAAAATCACAAAAAAATCCCAATCCTTCTGTTATCATGAGGAACAAAAAAGAAATTTATGATAGTGGCATATCCAGCTGGTCCCTTTTTTCTTTGATTACAGTTAACAATCTTCTTTTTATTTATCTGAATAGTTTTTCATGTCCTGTTGCCTCTCATGTCATTTATCTACTGTTCACAAGTCCTGGGCAGGAAACTATAAAAGTACCCAAACCATTGGGTAGCCAAACTATCTCCCATTGAAATAATGGGAGATAGTTGGAATGACGCAAAACGTAAATACAAGTATAAAGTTTGATAGCATAATGAGCTCCCATCCAGGAAGAAATATAGATGTCAGTCAGCTCTTCAAATTAAATGTGCAGGGGAAACTTTCAGGCTCAATCTCCTATTGAAAGCTGGTCTATGAATTAAAATGGAAAAAAATAATGAAATAAAGCAACATAAAATACAATAAGGCTGTAGTGGCAATTCCCACATGAACTGTTCTTTTTGCACTTGCAGGACTAAGATAAATAACTGATGTACTCGGTAATCTCATGAAAAAGACTTACAGAATTCATTAATTGAGGGAATTAAATTACCCAGAATTGGTTTTCTAGGACATTTGAAGTTATTGGTAGATTTGATGATTAAAATGATCCTATACATTTACTAGTGCAGTGTTCCTAAAGAATGTTTATGATATTTATATTTACCGACGTTATATAGGAAAGTTGCAATGCAGCAGGCCTGGTTTATGATTTCAATCTTTCCAGTTGCTAAATGTGGCATAAAGCAGAAGGTGTGGAGAAGGAGGGCAAAATTAAACAGATAGGAAAACCCTTATTGCTCTCAGTTAGCGGGTGATCTCAAATCAATTCTAGGTAAAAGATTTTCAGATTGTGATCAAGAAGCTGAGAAGCAGGAAATTGTCTGAACTAAGCAAATATAGTTATTTTTTATTACTTTCTTCACATCTGTCTTGACACAACCCAGAATAACTGCTGATTATGCCACACTCTTAATCCAAAAGTATGTTGTGTGTCTCAGTAAACCACGCTGCCCATGACAGCATTATGTGGTTCATAACGTCTTTTCAAGCAGACTTCTTCGGTTTTGCCCTTCCCCATGCTCTTACCTCAGCATTCCTACTGCAAATTATATTTGTGAACTGGGAACAACAACAATTGACTCCAAACCCATTGTTGTTACTAGATTGCAAAATTCCAAGTGTGCCATCCTGTCTTTCTGTTAAATTCGCATGGCCTTTATGGACCTTAATAGCTTGGTTTGGGGAAATTTTTCAAAATAAATTCTTAATAAGTTAATAGCATAACTAATAACCTCTCTTAACATGGAAAGAACTCCTTTCACTGTACCCTGGTTTCTGCTCCTTTTCATTCCCCTTGACTTTTTGATTAGCTTACTATCCCACAACAAATACTTTTAAGATAGCATGGAGCTATCAAATCCCATTTTTCACTAACTAAGGAACTGACACTTATTTATTAAATATATATAATCCATTGACTTTATAGACCTAAATAATTTAAGCCCATTACTATCTGCAGGATATGAGTTCTGGCTTACATAAACTAGGGAATTAAGTCTTTGTCCATTGAGTTACTATGGCAACTTCATGGACTTCCCAGTTTCTGTTGGCTTGCACTGAATTAAAGTCAGAAACTCAGACAGACTCCTGAAACAAGGGAAATTGTGTGGATGAATTTGCTTTAGAAAAGTGAGCTATCCATAGAAACCTATTACAGTAATTTCTTTTCTAAGAACTTATTTTGGGGGCAAATTTAATCATTATGATTTAGTAAATCATGATATCTCTGAAAGCTCATGCCTATTCATATGTTTATATGCACTGCAGTTGTCCAATTGGCTCCACAGGAACCAAATAAAGCTTTACAGCCTGATGAAGGAAAGGAAAGGTCTACAAAGCAGGCATGTTGATGTCCAGATCCAGGGCCAAGAAGTGGCTTGAAAAGTATCCACTCAGTAATGAACTCTGAAGCACTATTTCTTCAACACAAATTTCCATGCACCCCTGTGCAGGGATTAACTTTAAAAGAAGTACCCAAAGTCTTGCACATCACTTTTAAAAAATATATGTGTGCATCCATGAAGAGACCTCCTATCTCCTGTCTTGAGATTTTATTAAAACATTACTTCCCAGAGGAAATTCCCCCATGTGTCTCACAAATCTAGTAATTAAAGCAGTGAGGGATGGGAATTACAATCCATTATTTTTCTTCCTGCTCTTCTCCATGAGCTGCTTGAATTTACAGAGACATATAAAAGTTACCAATAAAAATTGGTCATTGTCATGACAGAAATAGTCCTGGTCATATTTAGCTAGCTAAACACCATAAGTCTCTAACTTCTATAGGCAAGCTTCCAAGGTAAAACATTGGTTATTACACAGTTACTTCTATTTAAGAAAATCAATACAGTTAATGGCATGAAATTAGGTTGTATAAAGTCAATTTTACCCATAATATATATTTAAATTTCATTTAGGTTGGTAGGGGTGGGTTTCACTTTTTTTGGTTTGGTTTTTTTTTTGGAGGGTTTTTAGAAAGTTTACATTATTACCTTTTTAGAGTTTACATTCTTATGTTGTTTCTTTATCCACAATATCCACAACTTTTTTCCAGGAAATGAATATTTCACCTTTACACATTCTTATCCTGGAGCTGTTAGCTCCTTAAATTTGCATCATTTGTGAATAAGTGAGCTATTTGCAACTTAGTTCAACTACCAAGCTTTGTGCCTTCTGCTTGTCAACACAGTTCTTCATGGCTCTCTGAAATCTTCTCAGATTGCTTTTGCCTTCCACAAAGTCTGCTCCTTTCTTGACTGCACAACTTCTTTTGGTAGTACGTCTTCATTATCAAGGTCTGATAACAATAATTTCTATAGTTTTTTTAATCCTTTCTCTTACCTTCTTTGCTCTGGAGCCACTAAATTGATCACGCAGTGCACCACACCGATATCACAGCATCAGCACCAGACTTTGTTGCTCTTAATATTCTTTTGAAACAACTGAGAGTACTTCATACTTAACAGAGTTCTCTTTTGATTTTTCGCAGACATGGGTCTCTTGTATTGAATTACAACAACTCATAAATATTTCAGATGAAAGGACACAAAACCATCCCATAAGTAATATTTCAGAATAACTTCAATTGAGCTATACTACAGATAAATATCTATTTATCTATCATATATCTATATCTATATATATCCATCTATCTATAGATCTATATATATCTATAGATCTACCTATATATATCTATAGGTTTTAGCTTAGTATGGTTTATAAAGCTGAGGAGAAAACTGAAACATGTAAAGGACTTGTCTGCTCTTTTCCAAAGCCCTGCTCAACAGAACCATGTACTGAGCAGGAGAGAAGTTGTTCTCTGAATGTCTCCCATGGACTGAAAATCCCCCAGCTCAGCACACTTGGTGCCCCTTCTGATATAGGTCTGACTCCACGTAAGGCTCCTTTCTTTCCTAATAACTGTTTGAAAATGAAGTCTTGCATTTTAAACTCTTCCAGTATCTCACTTCTTGTCACTTACCATTCACCGTGATTCCTACCCTATTAAAGTCATCCTAAACAGTATCTACTTTCTGCATGAACTCTTCTTGTTTCTGCCTGTCTCTTTCACTTGCCTCTTGGCCTAAGAAGCTTCTTAGATTGAAATAAAAAGTAGGTGACGAAATGTAAAAATGTTGAGTCTGATTGTGCATTTTAATACTCTTACAATTTGTAAAGTCCTGATGATGTAATAAGTAAAGTCCTGATCTCCAACCTCAGTTGGACATACAAAAGCTAAGGCTACAAAGTACATAAGAGCTCTTGAAATTGGCAAAATTACCCTCTAAATGACACACAGGGACTTTGGCTCAACAATATAATAGAGCACAATTTATTTTTTACAATAGGCTTCTATGAAGTAAAATATCAAAGGAAATCTGCACGGAGAGGTCTGTTTGAGAGATAACATTGAGCAGAGAAGCAACAGAGGGTCACAGAGGTAACGAGGGGAGAATGACACACAAAGATTATAAAGAGGGAAAAAGATGCAATAAATTTTTATTGCAGATGACCTACAGCAGTGGGGACAGAACTGACGGGTGAATAGGTAATTCATTAATCTTAGGTGCAAACAGGAAACGTTTTTAAATGAAGAAAGGGGAAAAAAGTAGGGCGGAACATTCAGTGCCTCAGCTTCTCAGTGAGAAAGGAGGCTTCAATGTAGGCTAGAAAGAGGAAGAATCATGTTGTAGTAAGGTAAAAACTGGTTGGAAAATGAAAAAAAAAATAAAAAGTTTAAAAAATCAGAACAAAAAATATGGAGAAATAAAACCCAATATTTTTCCAGCTTCAAAGAGATCTGGTTGTCTGGCTTTCTTCTGTCAATAGTACTAGTCCAGAATCTTAGTAACCTTAATAACTAACAATAACAATTAACTGAATTAACATCATCTGAGTTTTAGGGGTTACTCTGAAGTCTTTAGCCATTTTGAATTTTTAATCCAATTTTCCATGGCTATCACAAGACTTTTTAAAATTTCCCCTTCTAAAACAATGTAAAACTTGAAGAATGACCAGAATGTAAGGACATGTGATAAAAGTGTGTTGAAAAGGCAGCATGTGTGGGTATTCAAGGCACCAAGTAATAGATAGGAATTTTTCAAAGGCTCTTTCCGACAAAGATATAATACCTGACAGAAATCACCCAACAACAGAGTGAAACCTGAACAACAACTTTTCAAAAGGCAAGTTTAATCACATATTCTAGCGGTGTTCATGACAGTCTTATTAATGGATTTTTAGTCAAAGGGAATTAGTAATTAATGAGAATGCCCAAGGATATCCTATTTTGATTCATTGTAAGGACTATCTTAAATAACAATGGAAGTATAAACAGTATTTCCCCCCCTCTTTATAGGAAAAGTTGCATGTACCAAGTAGCAAGATAATAAGAGAAATTTTATTGATAAGCATGCAAGTAATGGCCAAAACTTATACTCTGAGATATCACAAGGCAAGTTGACTACGGAGAGTGAAGTCCCAGCTACTGTGGCAACTTCGATTTCATTTTTGCTTAATCTGATACTATTCTTTGATGTTATGTCAAAATATAGGAATGTCAGAGGGATCTAAAATCACTATTATCCTTTAAAAATAGCTTTTAAGTCAATAATTTTTGGAAATTGTAATACCAATAGCAAGAAACTTCTTTTTTAAAAAATTTACTTTATTTATGACCCTAATAAAATATTATTTCATTAAAAAGAAAAAAAAGCACAGTTTGCAAATCTGACGAGCTTTGTTGGACTCTATCTGGAAAACTTTATTCCACACCTCAAAACATGACAGAAAAGAAAGGAAATCCTTTTTTGAAAAATTTTAATATGAAATTCATTGTACAACACCATTTTTGTTGCCTGGATGACCTAATGCTCTGCTCCTACACTGTTCTGAATACTTCAGTGCCTGAAAAGTGCTTACAATATTTAATTGAATGAAATAAGAACATCATTGGATTAATATATATATTTGATAAATGAGAGGTTAGAAAAGGATACCAGCCTTCATTGTAATTCACAGAATAAGTGAAGTAAATATACATTCTTGGTAGTAAAGCAGAACAGTGAAATATTAAAATCAGGGGTAAGGGAGAGACAAGCCTCTGATCATTGAGACTTAAGCAAAACTTAAACTGAGGTTATTTCATTGCAGGAGATAAGGGAAGATTCATCAGCTGAGTACTACATTAAGAAAAAAAAAGGCAAGAAAAAATATTATATTTTTATAAAGTTTGTCAGTTAGGTATTTTCCATCTCTATTTCTCACTATTCTGAACAATATGCATACTCTTCAATGCATTTTCTCTTTCAAAAACCAGGCAAATTCTATCCTTTCCTATCTGGTACAACTGCAGACTCTCTGAGGCAGATGCATTCTTTCAGCATTTTTCCAACTGACTTCCACTGTGGTGGTGCACAGACTTTTTCAGTCCATGAATTTAAATTATACACTGAAATTGAATAACTAGATTATGTATCAGAGCAGATTTTCTAGTTTATAATGAAAAATCTTCATACTGTTAAAAGTAATTGTTCCTTGCTTTATTTACAAAACGTGTTTTATTAATAAACACGTAACAAAGCAAGTTAATGAAAACTTTAAAAAAGTACTTTTTTTTTTTTTTTTTTTAATGTAAAGATATGATTTCCTTAACTGCTTGTAAGAGACCGCTTTCTTCACTATTTATTTACTTAACAAATTTGTCCTGGTAAGTTTCCTCAAATATAAGCATTAAAATCTGGTTTCGTTCTGGTTTTCCATTGACATACACTGAATGATTTCATTTCAGGGTGTTTCTGGTTTACCTTATCTTATTTGGAAAATTAACTCTAAAACCAAACCCAGAAATTTAACATGAGTCAAATTCTAGCAAAGAGCTTTCTCTTAAATTAAATATCAAAGCTTATTTTTATCTCATGTTTGGAGGAATTAAATCTCCAAAACCATGGAAAAGGTGAGTTCACTGCACTATTAGTTTTAATGTATGCAAAGAAAAATTATGAATTAAAGCGATTAAAAGAACCTAAATCCTAAAGAGAGTTTTGGAGCATTTAGTGAAGTGCCATCCTGAAAATAATTTGGCAAACAGATTCAAGTGTGAATCACAGAATGCGGTCCTTTACATCATTATGCTGACAAGTGGTTCTTCAGTACTGAGTGGTATCCTGCAGAGCCAAAAATGTTCCAGTAGGATTTGCCCAGTGAATCAAACATCTTGTAATTGGATTTGATACTTGCCTACAATAAAAAGCAAATGCCAGAAGGCAAGAATTTCTGTTTTTACTGTGTATATGTGTTAGTCTTTTTAATCAGCAAAATATTTATGCTAAAATACATGGGTTTAGTCATAATTTTCTATAGTGCAAACAATCTTAAAAATAAATAATAGTCCCAGTCAAGGAAAGCTACAATTAAAACTAAATGCTTGCTTATTTTTAGTGTAGAGAGTGTGATGTACCACAACTACTGGCATAACTGAATCTTTTAGCGTCTCTTCATCTGTTTACCAAATTGATTTTTACATCAGAATAAAGTTGCTGAAGCTATTGAATGAATGCAAAGGATGAACATAATTTTTCATAAATTTAAGTTCTGAGGTAAGCATTACAATTTTTCTTTAGCTAGGAAACACCTGGACTGAAGTAGCATATAGAGCTATGGTAGAAAGTCTGTGCAAAAGAACAAAATATAATCATTAATTTACCAGTGCTTAGACAAGGGACACAGCTATTCCTCCTACTTCATTTTTCTTCCCTACAAAGAAGTGAAGTAGGAATATCTGTGTGTCTTGTATATTAAAGTATTCACCCAATAACTTCATGCTTCAATTAATAACATGTGAAAAAGCTATGCTTCCAGAAGAAGACAAGATGCTACATCAACCAAGGAGCAAACCCAAAGGTTTAATTGCCTCTGGGGAAATCCACTGCAGCTGTGTGTCTGTCTGTGTGATGTTCTTGATGATACCTGCTGGTCTCTTTGGGGGATGTCAGTAGACTTCAAATGAAACACTTAATTACTTTATTATTTTCTGATGTTGCAGACTTAATTTTAATATTATCTAAAAAACAGTAACACAAACACCCACAGAGGAAGTTTACAGAAACATCAGCTTGCCTTTGGTTCAACCTCTATGCAGTGTTTATGTTAACCAAAGGTCACCTTTGTAACCAAAAGCTGTCTGACAGAGTTCTTCCCAACTGAAGGTTATCCTTAAACACACACACACTCTATTTTGTTGGTGGGAATGGTGTGGGTGACTTTCTTTAAACCCAGAGAATTTTTAGGTGGATTGGATCATCTTTTTCAGGTTCTTTCTAAAGGACCTCAAAGAAATTGCAATGACAAGACTTGGGTCTCCTGCCTTGGTCAGGACTGAAATGTTTGAGGCAGTGCTTGCAGCTCTATGTTATATGATTGATAATAGTGAGTGAAACAATGATTTAATGTTTCCATATTCATAAGAATATTTGTTCACAGAATCACAGCAGTGAGTGGCAGCAATCCCCTAAGTCAAACATAAGAATGCTGCACCACACACAGAAATACTGAGCTGGTCCCAGCTCCATATATCTTCAGCAAACTTAGAGGTCAGCAATCTATTAATCAGTTTTCAAAATACTGGTGGATCAGAGCTGAAAAAGGCAAGAGACTGGCTACATCATCTTGTATGCTCATGGCCATCAGGAAACAGGTATTGTAAAGCCCGTTTTACATGTCAAAGTTCAAATGGATAAAATACCAGCAATAGTCACCAACTTTAATTAAATAAAAAGTTGTTTCTCAATATTGGTTTACTCATGTCTATTGGTGATTAATACAGGGAATATTCCACCAAGGAAATGAAAACTAGCAGTGATACTGCAGAATGAAGTTGTATAACATACAGTATGTCACCACATCCTTTATATTATCTGCTTTGACCTGTGGGCTGAACAAGTAACAGCTCTACCTCCCATTTTCTTTAATCACTGCAGGAAATCTCATCCTTCACCTTAGCCCCCTTTTCTCCTAATTTTAAACAAATCTGCCACCTTTCCCAAGAGTTGTCATAGATTTTTAGTGGAAGACATGGGATTTTGAGAAATAAATGTCACAATCTGATACTGCAAAAGATGTTTTGAATGTCTAGTATAGACAGAAATCTATCTACCACTTGTCAAGACTCAGGGTTTTGTCATCCAAAATGTCATCTGGGCTTTTTGTACAGTGTGTTAGATATTGCAGCAAAATACAGGGGATGTGTTAATTTACTGTGTTAATATATATAAAACACTAAGAATGACATGATTTCTAGTGAGTCTGCTCTACACGGATTGAAATCCACAGCCTTAAAGGTACTAATCAACTAAAAAATTCACTTCTCTAAGCTATTTTGTCCATGTATATCTGACAGATAATTACACTGCTAATTCTATACATAGTTTGAAGGCCTTCCCTAATGGCACAACGGTATTTTTCAAAATGAAGAAAATAATATGCCAGTTAAAATGAAGCAAAATTTAAATACATTCATAGCATCTAAGTAATTTCTCTCCATGTAAGTGAAGTTCTGGGTGACTGGTGGAGAAACATGCAGCCATACTCTGTTAATATGGACTACCAGTCAACATAATTTGGTCAAATGTCACATCAGGATGTGCATTAAAGAAAACACCTCTCAAGGTTAAGTAGTAGCTTTTAAAATAGCTAGTGGTGCAGCATACGAGAAAGACAATTGTTGATTAATTGACTGAAGAGAATATTACATTTAGACGTTAGTTCTGATAACCGCAGTATATTTAAATTCAGAATACTTATTAGATGTAGCAGTCCAAATTTATTTAAAAAAGAAAAATATGTGAAAGACCAGAAAGTCAAAATAGACAAAATTAAAGTATTTAGATTCAATAAAAATAATAGGTAAACTAGACTAGCCATAAAAAAAAAGAATTCAGTCAGATAAATATAAGCTGAGAGGCTCGTGGAAAAGGTACCTCGAGCTACAGCAGGACTGGTGTCAGTGTTATCCAGTCACAAAAATCAATTAATCTATCAGTCAATCACACAATATGTATGCATGGTAAATGGCAACTGTGATTGCATTTAGTAAAAATTAAGTTCTAATTGCAAACTAAATTCTTGTAAATTAGTCCTTTCTCTTCACTGCTGCTTTTCTATAAACTTAATTAAACATTACCGTCACAATAATGATTTCCAGCATGGTTGGAGTTAGATATGCCATATTTACTCCTTGCAAGTTTAGTATGCCTTCTTCTAGTGTCTCCAAAGAAAATAGTTAAAATACATGAAGAATGGAAAACTTACTTAAAAAAAAAAAACTTGGTACCAATTGCAAAAGACCAAATCACAGACAAAATCAATGAGAAAGGTAATGCAGAGCTTTAACACACCAAACCTGTAAAATTATTAACCTACTCTACCTGAAATTCAGCAATGTTAAGAAGTAGCAAGAATAGGATTAAACCCACTACTTTGCCCACACCAGGTTTTATCATTGCTCTGTAAAGATTATAAACCAAAAAAAAAAAAAAACCAAGCAAACCCACAAAACATACACATTAATTAAAATAATTGAGATATATGTTATTATATATTATTAATTCTCTGAGAATTCCAGAAGTAATATAGTCTAAGTGTCTACCATATTGTGCAAGACCTAAACTAGTCAATGAAAATCAGTCCATATCTGGTGCTTTCTGGAAAAAAGATAGAGCACTAGCACTATAATACACTTCAGTATTCAACCACATTAAGTGCAATTAGGACAAATAGCCCGTAGACATAGTACAAATGCACAAGTCTGTGGTGGAGAAATATGAAGGTTTCTATTCCTTTAAGCTTTTTATAACACGGTAATCTGTAGGGGTTAGTTACACATATGTTTCCTTCTTTATCCTATTAAGTGAAAATTAAAGATAGTGGAATACAAGGGAGACAAATTTCACTACAATCATAATAACACCAATGCATAAAACAGAACATGCAACTGAAACAACATCATGTTAAGGCTGTTCTCGAGATAAGAAATGTTTCAGAAGCTGCATATTAATGAATTAGATTGGCTTACATGAACTATTACTCTTGTTGTTTGCTTGATGCTATTAAATAAGGCAAAGACAACACCAAATTTCACAAAAGGAATGTCTTTCAGCCTGGCTTTTTTTTTTTTTTTTTTTTTTTTTTTTTTTTTTTTTTTTTTTTGTATTATTTTAAAGGGTAAGAGCGTTTTTTTTTTTTTTTCTTCTGAGTACTTTCAAGGACAGAGCGATTTGTTTTCCTCAGGAGTCACTCTTTCAAAATGGTTCTGTAAATAAGACCAAGCACATCCAGGAGATGGTTGTGATGGTCTGTATCTTATATCTACCACATCCCTTCTTACCATATTTCAGTGTTTTGCTACCTCCCAAATAAAAGGCTTTACTTATATCAAACTATGCGACTTACATTACAAAATTAAACTAGTTGTTCCTTATTCTTCAACTAACACAACTGGAACAGAATTTTTTATCACCTGCACTGTAATCTGCTATTTGGATTTTTGTTTTGTAATGCTTTGGAAAGCTGTTGTTTGTCTCCACCTTTAGTCTTTTTTTTTCTCCACCAAAAAATAACTTCAGTGTATCCCAGAAGCATTATTTTTTAGACCTCTGCTTCTTTCTGTTGTTTGTCTTGCAATGCTAGGCAGTAGCATGTATTATATTGTAATGTAATTACACAGTTGTAATTGAAAAAAAAAATTAAAACAAAAGGGAACTCAGGACCAAGTCAGACTACCACCACACCTAAAATAATATCCAGTTCCAAATGGAGACAGGATGTCACTTGGTGAACATTCCAAAACAAACTTAATAAAGGACTCATCAGCTTTTTTCCAAGAAGGTAAATCTGGTTCTAACTACGGGAAACTCATGGTTTTCATTGGGTATAAAAGGAAGATGCTGCTCTAAAAGCTTGAAAACCTGTAGCCCACTTATTACAACTGCAATGGATATTCTCATTACTCTGCTCTGAGTAATGTCTTTGTTATTGCAATCCACTGCATGTGAGAGAGTGGACACATAGTTCCCAAAGGACAGGGGTAGAACAATGGTTCCCATTGGTTCCCATTTCTTTGTTCTCTTTGGGAAATTTTTAGTGATAGATCATTTGCTCATCTCTGAAAATATACTTGTCTTTCTTTCTTTTCAATGAGAAACTATTCTATTAAAAAAGTATCTATTTGAGCATGTTACTACAGCACCCAAAAGCTCAGTGCCTTTACTAATCTTTCCTTCTACTGCATACTATAATTATAACACAGAGTTCAAGGTCATTTCATTTACAAAGACCATAATAAATCAGTGTAAAACAAGAGACAACTGACGGATAGGGAAAGACAGGAAAGTACAAGGGAATAATGAGGCAATACTAGACTCAGTGATAGGCAGCAGTCTCAACACAGAATCATCTTAAGCACTGTGAGCCCTTTTTTGTTTCTTTTTCCTGTAAGTGGGTAATACTGAAATTTAGATTTTTAAAACAAAAACTAGAAAATTATAAGGGAAAAAGAAATTAGTTTCTGGATATTTTATGAGAATAACTTCTGAGACTGAGCTACAATTAGTGGAAGAGAAAGAAGGTGATTGTTTCACAAGAGAACAATTGGATTATAAAAAATTGCAACATGTGCTGGCCAGGGGCTGGAGGCAGTGTCTCAATGCCAAATGAGTAGGAAGATGTTGGAAGCAAATAGGCTTTGAAAGGTCCTGAAAGTAAAGGCAAATTGAGAATATTTGATATAGCAGAGGAGAAAAAAACAGAGATACATATAGATCTCAATTCCATTAAATAGCTTTGTTTTTTAAAGGAATTTGCCTACCATCTGTATTTTCAAATTAAAGTCTTTTTATACACTAACAGTGTGTGCAACATATCAGAATCTAAAAATATTTACTTGTCCCAGTTTGTCCGAGACGTGATGTTTGGCTTCATATAACACAAGGTATTAACATAAATTAGTTAAAAGGAGTCACCAAAATGCTCCAAAATATTAACTGCACGCTTTATGCCGTTCATATGTAGCTGCTGAGCACATTGCAATAAAGTGGCTGACGCCAGACCAGCATAGTCATATACTGCACCCTCACTATGGTGTCTATGCACAATCTTCAGATGAGTTTGATAATGACTGTTGTTTGAAATGCACTCTGCATGAAATCTTGCCCCACAAGCCTGATATATTTTGTTGAGTAAGGTGAACAGTGCCAGAACAAGCATCCAAAACAATAACAAAAGCCTAGCCAGAATTATTTGCTATGGCCTGGACTGAACACCTGTTTCCACATATAAGCAGTGATTGAAAGACATTTTTCTATGATTCCTCAGAAAGGTCTCCTTGACTGTTCAGCTTTTGTTGTTTGAATTTTCTGTCCTTGGTATGTGCTGCAATAAAATGAATGTTCCTTTTCAAGGTTACTTTGTGTGCAGATTACTGCTTAGCATTAAGTACACCCGTTGCATAGAGACTCTCCAAGGTCTTTAGGCCTTTTAAACCTCACTCAAGCCTTATTTCAGAGCCAAGTTGAGCTTTGTTGGCCTTTTCTTCCATGTCACAAGTATTATTCTTGCAGCTATAGGAAAATAAGCAGTTTTCTACAGGAAACTGAAACAAGAGGGTACCCAAGTCACATTCCTTCTATTCAAATCTTGTCTTGCACTGTTACAGGTTACAGTCAAAACCACAAAATCTGAAGAAATTGGAATGTACATTTTAATCTCTGTGGTTCTGTTTGACTTTACTATTAGAACTCCTTTCTCTCTCTCTCTCTCTCTCTCTCGCCCCCCCTCCCTCTCTTTCTCTCTCCCTCTTTGAAGACTACATTTTAACAAACTGTTGTTGAACATCATATGAAGTTGCTGGAAGAAAAGAAATAGTTTTCTGTTTTATCTGTCTGTCTTTTTAAAAATTTATGGCATTTGCTGTTGCCTTTTTATGAAGGCAAATGGCGACCTGGTTCAAGTTATCAGCACGGCAGCCCAGCCTCTCCCGGGCCACTCGGTCCAGCGACACACAAGACACCAATGTGGTGGATGGTCAAATGGCGTTTATTCTCTTATCTCTAAAGGTTATATAGTCTGGGGGCTTCTCTAGCCAGGAAGGGGGGATTCTGGGATAGCTAGGATGAGTAAGGGGTGGAAAACTACTGGGGTTAGTAAAACTACATTCCTAAGGTAATGCTTATCAATGGGATAGGGGGAGGAGGATTCCATACTGTCCCTGCTTCTCGTTACATCCCGTAATCTTCCGTTCGCTTGTCCCTAACAATTTGCCTTCGGATAAGGATGGGTATTTATAATGTTAATACTTAAATCATGAATTTAAAATACATAGATTCATATTTTATCATGGGCAGTTAAAAGACTTACGTATTTTTCAGGTCTAAGGTAAATGCATCCAAATATTTTTTTCCCAGTGTGTTTTTCAAACTGGCTAGCATGTCACAAATTCATAAACCAGACTGCTCCTTCATAAGAAATGTTATTCTTCAATGCTAAAGCCTCGAAAATTATGGCTAATGCCATTGCCAAAATGAGGGTTTAAGACTTGAAATGTTTATGGTAAGTATTTTCAAAATTTTCCTTTTTGTCTTATAGAAGATGGTTATTCTTAAATGAGCACAGCATTGTATTTAAAATTCAGCTTCCTTCATTGTGCCAAAAATCACTGAAAAGTCAGTAATAGCTTATGCTTTGTGAAAAGCCTTCATTTTCTGGAAGTATACATGGTGGAAATGAAACTAGCTACAGAAACCTACAGGTTTCAAGATACATTTCCCCTTTGTCAGTTTAATTGGAGACAATAATGTCAGAGCTAGCAAAATCTGTTAAGACAACTTCTGTTCACAGAATCAGAATCACAGAACCACAGAACCAGAATATGCTGAGTTGGAAGGGACCCACAAGAATCACTGAGTCCAAATTTTAGCCCTATACAAGTCCATCCCCAAGAGTCCCACTATATACCTGAGAACATTTTCCAAATGCTTCTTGAACTTTGCCTACAAGCTTGGTGCTGTGATCACTTCTCTGGGGAGCATATTCCAGTGTCCAAACACGCTCTGCGTGAAAAGCTCTTCCTAATATCCAACCCAAGCTTCCCCTGACACAGCTTCAGGTCATTCCCTTGGGTCCTGTCACCGGTCACCACACGGACGAGATCAGGGCCTGACCCTGCTCTTCCCCTCACGAGGAAGTTGTAACTGCAGTGGGGTCTCCCCTCAGTCTCCTCTTCTCCAGGCTGAACAGACAAAGTGACCTCGGCCTCCCCCGTATGGCTTCCCCTCAAGGCCCTTCACCATCCTCATGGCCCTCCTTTGGATGCTCTCTAATAGTTTAATGTCCTTCCTATATTGTGGCACCCAAACCTGTCCCCAGCACTCCAGGTGAGGCCGCCCTCAGTCCAGAGCAGAGTGGTTCAATCCCCTCCCTTGCCCGACTGGCCATGCTGTGCCTGATGCACCCCAGGACACGCTTGGCCCTCCTGGCTGCCAGGGCACTGCTGACTCTCATTCAACTTGCCATCGACCAGGACCTCCAGGTTTCTTTCCGTGGCACTGCTTTCCAGCATCTCCTTCCCCAGTCTGTATGTACATCCAGGGTTGCCCCATCCTGGTGCAGAATCCATCACTTTCCCTTGTTGAACTTTATACAATTAGAGATTGCCTAGTCCCCTAATTTTTTTGAGGTTTCTCTGCAGTCTCCCTGCCTTCAAAGGCTCCTCCAAGTTTTGTATCATCTGCATACTTCCTTAATATCACTTCCAGTCCAACAGGAAAGTCATAAATATGTTTAAGAATACAGGGCTGAGGATGGAGCCCTGTGGAACCCTGCCAGTGACAGGTTCCCAGTTTGATGTCACCCCATTCACTGTAACTCCTTGTGCCCAATCTGTGAGCCAGTTGCTCACCCAATAAACGATGTGTTTATCCAGCTGTGTGCCAAAAATTTTGTCTAGAAGAATACTGTGAGAGCTGTATCTCAGCTTTGCTGAAATCCAAAAAGATTATATCAATGGGCTTCCATTGGTCAACTAGATGAGATACCATGTCATAAAAGGAAATCAGATTTAATAAGCAATACTTTCCTCTCATGAAGCCATGCTGGTTGTGACCAATCACTGTGCTGTCCTCCAGGGGTTTTTTAATACCTCCCAGAATAACATTCTTGATAACTTTACGAAGCACTGAAGTGAGACAGACAAGCCTGTAGTCTTTGGAGTTTTCTTTTTGCCCTTCTTGAAAAGTGGGAAAACATTCACCAGCTTCCATTCAGCTGGGACCTCACTGGATTCCCAAGCTGACTCAAAAATCATCAAGAGAGATTTTGCAATGACATGAGCAGCTCTTTGAGGATTCTCAGGTGAATCCCATCAGGCCCTATAGGTTTGTAGTGATCCAGCTGGAGCAGTCAATCCTGAAAAATTTCAGAGTGGAATGGGAGTTGGTCATTGTCGCAGTCATGGTCATCCAGATCAGGGCTTTGGGAACTGCTTGGTGCACCATCTGTGTCAAAGGCACAGGCAAAGAATGTGTTAAACACCTCTGCTTGGTCCATGTCTCTGTTTGGCTGGGAAGGAGAAAGCTGTAAATCTTTGCTGCTGCTTCATGACACCCTATCACCTTTGACATTTCTACAGGCATTTTGCTGAGTTGGGAAAGTGGTTAAGAAGAGGTTAAAAAAATATCTGCACTGCTCCTTTTCAGCTGCCAGACATTACACATACTAAGGCTAGATGTTCACCCTTCAGGCAGTTCTGTAACTGCAGCTGAAAATGAGCCCTGTCTAAGCAGAAACATACAATTATTCCAATCAAATTATTCCTAGGATACACAATACAATTACCCAGCCTAATTTGAAAGATGAATTAATTGAAGGATTATTTTCCTTTTTTTTTTGCATAAAAAGTCCCTGTGTAGGATATTCATAAAGAAATGTTAAGCACTTGACTTTCATGTTAGAGACTCTGAAAGAATGTCTGTTTTAATCAGAAACAGACTTTGTTTCAGCTCTTTTGGGGACAGGAGGAGGTTTTTAACACTGTAAATCAGCTGTTACATTAGCACAGAATCAATATATAAAAGTCGAAAGACAAAAGTGAAGCTTTGTCAAAGTTTTCTTTATTTTTTTTTCTTTCACAGATTAAGACTGATTGAAAGAAGGGTTCAGCATGAATTTTTCTGCATTTCTACATCTCATGGTGATATTGGTTCAACTTTGGCCTTGCTCTTCCATCCCGCAGAACTCCAGTGCTCAAAACACAGTTCAGTCTTTCACAGCAGTTCGAAGAGTGAAACGTGGCTGGCTGGGGAAGACTCTTTTTGTGACTGAGGAACAGATTTCACCGGATCCTGTGTACATTGGACAGGTATGATAAGTAACAATTCAAGGACAGGACAAGGTTAGATTTAACATGCTGATTAGCAGCTTCTACCCTGCCTTGGAAGACCAAATATCTCCAGTGATGAGGAAATAGGAACAAAGGTAGAAAGGGAGATCAGGAAGTTGTAATCAGGCAGTACTACATCTCTCCTTTCCTATGACCTTGCTCAAGGTCAGAGAAGTCCAAGAGCTGTAGGCCATGGCAGTACCAAGGCCCTTCCTTCACTGAGGACTGCTGTCAGGGAAACTTCACATGCATGCTGTTACTAAAACTAGCTCCATGCACAGCAGATGAAGGTATAAAGCCAAAAAGTTCCTTCCTTTCTTTCTTCTGAATGGAAGTTAAGGACTCATTTATCAACATCTGGCAATTTGCTTGTGCTATTTTTGGCACTGCATCAAAGCAGCCATACTGAGTGTAGTGTAGTTTACAAACAGTATTTAGCATGATTTTCTATTACACTAAGTAGCAGCTGATTTACCCCTCATTAATTTTTAATGAAGCTGATTAATACTAAATCCTTTTACCACTGAGAAACTACAGGAATCTGCATGGTTCATTAGATTAACGTAGGTTTAGCACAACGAGCAATTATTTTTCACCCTCCTTTAAAAATGTGCTTTAAGATAATTGTCTTAATGAGGGTTTATCTGCCCCCTTCTCTCTCTGCTTATCATTATTATTATATTTATTATTATTATTTATTTTTGTATGCTAGAAGTAATTTTAATCTTGAGATCTAGTTTTCTTTTCTTTAAGGCCTTTTTTTAGATGAATGAACCAAAATAAGTTTAACTGCTAATTAACTAGCACTAAAATTTAATTGGGCCCAAAGGGTGAAGTGCTCAAAATTCATTAATTACTTTTTCACAGCCTTTTTGAAGTAACTACTATGGAAGTGTGATGTCTCACTTCTGAAAGAACAAGTGAAGACATACGATTTTTTTTTTTAATTATTATTACTTTTCCAATAACTTGAAAACAGTTTCCTGCAAAGAAACTTCATAAATGTCATGCATTTTCATGATCTCACCTTTTTATTTCTCACAGGTTAACTGGGGATTTTATTGAAGATTACTGTTAATATATTGCAGTGTAACCATTGCCTAATCAGACATATTTACTTGTGTCTTTTTATTGAGTAGAATATGCGCTGCTTTCAGCAAATGAAGTGGTAGTCTATGATCAACACATGAATTTTTAGTAATTAAGGCCCTGAAGAAAACTGCATCAACGAAAATACAAAGGTAGACAGTCTCTGTTTTTAAATCACTCTTCCATATCAAAATTTTTTTACAGTCAGAACTAAATTTTCAAATTTCATTTAACATAGATTCATGACTCCTTTTCCATTATCAAGATTAAGAAAAATAAAGGTGTCCATCAGCACTGCAATGGCAGATGGACGAGGATGAATAAAAAAATTCTTGTTCTCAGTTCTCATTTACAATGGTAAGACCATTTATTTTGTGTCCAGCCTAAAAACACAAGTAAACTGAATACCTTTGCTACTCTCTCTCAGCTAATGTCATCTGTAAGAGACCTCTCATTTAACATGTTCAAGGTCATGAAATATTTGTAGATAAATGATTCTAAATGAAATTGCTAAACACGGATTATGTCTTAGCAGCCAGTCCAAGGCATGCTCCCAGACCCTAAGGGGCTTGTTGCACTCTGTGGTCACATCTGAGCCCCATGTTAGTTTAAAGACCTAGATATAGATCACCCCTCCCATGTCCCGGGTTTTGGGATAAGGGAACCAAGATCTATGGATAACAAAGAATCTGTGGTGCCCCTTTGCGAGATGCCAAATTTGGATGGCATTAAAATGAGCTTGACCAGACCACTTATAAAGGGGGTAACATGGTTCATGTGTAGCACACAATAACTCATGTTGAAAGTATTTAAGTTGTTCATATTTTGAATGGTTCTAAACTCTCTTAGACATGAAAATTCTGCTTTTTTACTGGCAAGGATAATTAACTCTGAATATTTTAGGCCTTAAATACCTTTACAAAACTCAGAACAGGAATTCAAAACCATTCCTCGCAGTGTCCCTGTCACATTCGGAATAAATTATCTGTCTTATGCATGCAGGCAATTAAGTATTATGAAAATCTTAAAAGGCATAGGCATTCTTCCAAAGAAAAAACTATTTTTGCAACTTCAGAAGTTATTACAAAATATTTGAGTAGATCCAATAGGTAAATGGGCCCTTTATACCCCATAGTTACTTCTTTACTGTTCTATGGCCTCGTAACCTATAGTGACCTTTAGGGTCAATAACCATAAGCAAAACAGTGAGATAATTAAAGTCAACAGTTAGGTAAATTATTTGCATTTTAAACAGGCTGCTTCATAAGAGAAGCAAGTTGAATAGTATAATTTTTAACTTTAGATTTTTCAATTAGTATCTAGGCTCTTAGAGTTTGTTCTAAAACCAAAATAAGTGGAGAAAAAATAGAGAATTAACGATAGGATAGAAATTGCTGTTCATATAAAATTCAACTGTGGATGCCTGACATATCAGGAAATTAAGTTATTTCTCTTAAAATATTGCTCTATTTTATATCGCTAACATTAACAAAACTATTTTGTTGTCATGAACAAATGCAGCTGGACCAAAATTGTCTCCAAGGCTCAGCTTCATCAAAGGAATCATCACCATAAAGTTCATCTTAGCAATACAACAGAGGATGTAGATCATCCTGGAAGGAAATGGAAAATGTCTACCAATTTATTTCAGAATAAATAATACACCACAGAAGGTCTTTTCACCTCTTTAATATATCAAAAAATACATAACATCACTGTTGCACACATTTACACTTAGCATTGCTGAGTACAAAAAAAAAATAAAATTTAAAAAGTACATCATCTGTGATGCCTTATGTTTTAACTTGTATATTTTTCAAATCCTGTACTGCCTAGTGTGTAATGCTGAAATTTTGTGTGGCCTGTTAGCTACTGTCCTCTAATGCGGGTTAGACATAACAAACCCTCTCTAGGCTTGCACTTCAAGGACTCCTTGTAGTCCCAGGCCCCAAAATATGTAAACTGAAGCCTTTGAGAGGAGGGGCAAACTTGGGGTAATTACATCTTAAAATGAAATTATAATCGGAGAATTAACCCTGATATACAAATGGAACAAACTTATAAAAGTGTGAAGAACCCATAACCCAGGGTCCGTCTTGGGTGGAGCCCCTCGGAAGCTTTTGACTGCCAAGGGTGTACCTCTGAAGGCCCTTCAAATAAATACCTACTTTTATTCTCTTATTCTTGTCTAGCCTTTGTTTTCAGGTAGCCACTTCGAGGCATCATCAGCAATAAGAAAGAATTTAGATAATGTTTAATGACCTTTGCATTGTTTTCAGCAGAATTGTAGAGGAGGTGATAAAGCAATGAACTAAGTAGGTACTTAGAAGCATTCCCTTCACTTCAAAGTAGCTGAAGCATCTCTTTTCAGGTTTATCATGCATTTATAAGTCAGTTACATCAATATTTTAAAATTAAATATTTTAAAATATTTTAAAATTAAAATGGTTGGCTGAAAATGTGACAGTATACAAATACTAGTATCCAAGAAGGCTAGTTAGTGACAGGATTCACTGCAGAATCAAAACAAAGCATAAAAGGATTATTTTAAAACTTTATTCTTCCCAAAGTGTGACTTATTTTCCTCATTTGTACTTTCAGCTGAAATCGGATTTAGACAAGCAGGATGGCAGCTTAGAATACATTTTGATGGGGGAGGGCAGTGGAAGCATTTTTTTCATCGATGAATATAATGGCAAAATTTATGCAACACAAAAGCTGGATCGAGAAAAGAAACCTTTCTACACTCTAAGAGCACAAGCAATTAACAGGAGCACGAAGCTTCCTGTTGAACCTGTATCAGAATTTATCATCAAGGTTCAAGATGTCAATGACAACGCACCACAGTTCTTGGATGGACCTTATGTGGCCACTGTTCCAGAGATGTCACCTGAAGGTATGATATGTTGTGAACCAAACTCTTTATTTCCTGATTTTTTTCTAGATAGCTATGTTGATAGAAAATCTTAATAGCATATTTTACAGGCTGCCTCCCAGTAAGAAGGAAGCAAAGTGTTTTACAGGTCTGGAAACTTGCGAAGGTATATTCTTAACTTGAAGGTTTTAAATACCTCTACTTAGCATTCTTGTTTTTAAATTTTAAGGTACCTACATCTGTCTAAGTCCTTTTACAGATTCTGGATACATGCTTGGATTGACTATAGAAACGTGTCTTTCCCCTCAGTGATTCAGCCTTGAAATTTGCACTTGTTAAAAAATATAACATTCCCAGTGGAAATAGGTAGAGTACTAGAGCCAGTTGCAAAGAAAATGTAATGGTCACCCTCAGTATCTGTATGTTGCCTACCTATTTATACTGCCAAGCCTCTTTCCTATCAGTCAGCTTTTCCTTGTTTGAATTAGATTGTGTGCAGTAAAGGATTGCCTTCTGATTTCCTAAGTATGTGAATTGTAATTTTTCTGTCAAGAGGAACAACTTAATCCCTGCAAAGCAAAGTCAACATCTGACAAATACAGGTGTATATATACATCTTTGTGTACATACACATATGCATTCATAATTTGTGTACATATATGTTTAAAGCCTTCAAAAATCCCAGAGTGTGAATACAGTTGACGTAAACAGGCATGTTATAGATAATATCTCCAACTATCTTCAAAATCAAAGGAAAAATGGATTCTTCAAATCTTACAGAAAGGATCCCAGTAATCTTTAAATTTATATGCCTACCTCTTTTGATTATTTCTATTGCAATTGATAATGAAAAGAAAATCAAATATTGTGCTGTTTTAAGTGGTAGGAATCAATGAGGTCATTAATGTAATAGGATCAGTGATCATAAAAAATTGTAAATCTACGTTTCATTAAGCATTATCTGCTCAGCATTTAGAGCAGAATATGTGAATGTTTGACAGCAAGACATAAACTTTATCTTCTTCTACCAGCAAGGACAGCAGTTGAAAGAAAAGGATATTCATGCCTGGTGTTTAATCGAAAGTGGGATTAGTATCTTAATTTCTGCCAGGAAACAGCAGCTCACCATCACTACCAGCAGCAGCTACAAAAGACATGCATTTGATCAATTTCCTTGCTAGTGACCCTTCTTACACCACCTTCTACCAGGGAAATCACTTCTGATTGTTTCTTCACTGCCACTTTCTTCTGCGCAGACAGACTTAATTCTGCATCTGACCTCTTGGTCAAATAACTTTTTCTAATGTAATCAGTTGCTTGTTCAGAGGGTTTTCTAGCTTTTGCATCTTGCTCATTCACACAGGTTTGGAGACAAGAAGATAGGTGTCTTGTCAAGGACCTTTGCATTTTTATTTTTTATGTGCTCATAGTAAAAATGAGGACAGTTCATTGTCTAGAATTATCTGGGATTGCACAAATTTAGGACTTTGATAATTCCTTTCTTCTTTTTTTTTTCCCTGTGTTGAAACATTGTTTATAGGCCTCTTAGTCTCTTTTAAAAATGTTTTTAAAATGGATGATTATCTATTATATCTTCATTTATACTCACAGAGACTTGTAACCATTCACATAATTGCTTCCATTTTATCTTTCTGTCTTTATGATGGCTATATGAAAAAAAAAAAAAAAATATATATAGTCACATAGGGTGACACTTAAGACCAAAATCAATAGTAGTCATCTTTTCTCATATACCTGTTTCTCACCTGAAACCATCAGCAAGTAGTGGACAAATGAGAAGTGTCACTCCTACTCCATACTGCCTTGAGTTTGCTATAAAGAGATACAAGAAAAATGAAAGGTTCACTTGTCTTAGTCCACTCTCCTGTGTCATCTATTATATATTTACATTCCTAAAATACAATATCACTTCAGCATAGATTAATTAAGCTGCAGAAAATGTAATTTACTTTGTGATATTCCTGTAATATTATAAATGAAAAACTATTTCAGTGAAATATGGAAATATATGAAATGAAAAAAAAGTTAAAAAATCAGAAGTAACACCATGTTCCATTTGTCATAATGGGTGAAAAATGAAGTAAGACCCCTGTTTGCCTTCTCTCTTAGACACAGACTTCCTGAAATAGCAAACTCACAGATTTACGATCATCCAGTGTGTGATACATGAATCCAGGTCATGCAGGATCTTGAAAAATTTTCTGCATTACTGCTTCTACACTTGACCTCTCTAGCACTAATACCATAGCTATTTCAGAGATCATTCTTTCACCCACTTCTTCCATGGAGAAACTACTGGAGTACTAACGTGTATGTCTGGAATATGCAATGTAAGTGGAGTGTATACCTTGAATATTGTCAGCTCCAAAACATGAGACAACTGAGCCACACACCATGAGTACTTCTTGGGGCTCACTTACCCTGTTTCTCAAAAGGAAGGAACTGCTGAGATGAAACCTATTTCAGTGTGCATTTTAAACCAACGTTACAAGGAAATTTATAAACTCATAGTAGAGAAAAACAGTAACCCACCTAAATTTAATTTTTTAAAATTTATTGATACCATAGTGATTGATTATATCAATGTTTTTCTCCCAGTAAACTAAAACATACTCTTGCATATTAAGGGGTGAAGAACAGAGTTAATTTAAGTGATAGAATAGAGAGGCTTGCCCTTTGCTCTGTTTCAATGTTCTCTAGCTTCCGTTCAGCTCACTGCTGCTTGATCTCCTAATAATTTCATCACAGAAAACACTCTTAGGAAGTGTGGGTAATACTTGGGAAAGCAGGTCACTGCTAGTGCACATTTTGTCTGGAACTAAGAAAGCAAGTAGGGAATAATTCAGAGCTGGTCACTTGCCTCAGAGAACCACAGCAAAATGAGAAAATAGGCACAAATAACTTTGCCTGAAGTTAGTTACAAGTACCAATATATATACTAATGTGCCAACAAATTAGAATACATTTTAATTCTTTATTAGCTCTCTTTTATCTTCAGCATTAAATTTTATTAGGGTTTTATATGCAAGTGTCACAGTAAATGAAAAGCGTGTCAGCAAATGGACTCTCTTCTGAGAACACAGGACTCTGCTTTACCCTCAGGCATTTGGTACGATTTTACACTAAGTGTCTTCCTTATAGCTGTTAAACTTGTACAAATGCAGTATATCTGATGGAGTGGTTAAGAGTCAGATGCAATAATCTATCAGTACTTAATGTCTTTATAGATCTCAAGCTCTAGTTAGAAAAATGAATAGCTATTTGCCATATGAGGGCCCCATAGTATACCTAATGGGCTGCAGTTTATAAATGGCACTACTGTGTTCTGCCCGAGAAGGGTAAAACCAATGCAGAGATACAAAGTAGCAATTTGCCTTAAATAAAGCTAATAAAAAATTTCAGTTCTCACTTACATCATGTGATGCCTGCAATGTCAGGACTTGGACATTAGGGTTTCTTAGTTTTTGGGGATGTGTGCAGTTATATATTAATTGAATGTTTTAAAAGATATGATTTGTATCTATTCAATTATTCTCACAATCATGTCATTACAAATAATGGCTTTTGGGTAGTTTTTGAGTGCAGAATATTAACACTGTAATTTCTGTCACTCAAATAAAAAATGCTAGGTAAATATGATTCCATTCTGCAAATGGTTTGAGTTGGGTTTTGGGGGGTTTTTTTGTGTTTTTTGGTTTTTTGTTGTAGTTTTTTTGTGGGGAGGAGGTTGGGGTTTTTTTTGTTGGGGTTTTGTTTCAGATTTTGTTTAGTTCATTTTGGAGGACTGTTTTTTCTGATGGTTAAATTTATAAAGAAATATAGGTTTCATGGAAGTGAAAAATTAAAAACTGCCGAAGTTTTCTAAAGAAAGGGTAACATTTTTCTTCTGCTTACTACGTAGTTCACACTTAATGTAGAGGTTCGTGTAGTTATCACAAAATCTTTGTTCTAAAAAAATGTGAGAAATGATAGCCTGCTCTTTACATGATCTCCTGTCACCCCAATTTAGAAATAAATAGTCTTCTTCTTGAGAGTGCAGGATATCTTTTATTTATTCCCTCCAGGTCAGCTCCCTCTTTAGTACATTCCTTTTGACTATCCACCTTTCCATTAATTACACCCACCAGCTGCATCCCACTGACTCCAACTGGACAAAGTCCCTACTTCTGCATTCTGAAATACTCTAGAAGAGTTAACAGACAGGAAGAAAAGTGTGCTTTGGTCCCAGAGAAGAAGGAAATGCTGGTTTAGGTTCAATATTTCTTTATAATGCTTAGAAACTGTGCAGAAAATAAATCTACCTTTAAATGTGTGAGATCCACAACCTCTGTAATGATAACTTTGAAGTCCTATATATGTTGGATTTTATTCCTGATTTACTAAATATGATGCTGTAAATAAGTCCATTTCTAAACGTAATTGTGGACATTTGAGTTTGTTTAGTAGAAAATGCCATTCATGACAGACTAAACCTGTTGGATCACCTGTAGTTCTTGATCCCTTCCTGACAGGCTTTTTTTTTTTTTTTTTAACTGTGTGACATGCTAAATTTTCTTAGAGGATGAATTTTCTGTGATTCTGAGAACAATTTTCATAGATCACAGCTGATATGAAGTTAACAGTTGTGTAGCTGAAGATTCCATTTACTCTTCAGTCTTATTAAAGAATTCTGTTATCTCTGAGGCACACATGTGCCCTGATTAAATATAAATCTGTAATTTTATCTTTAACTTTTCTCCAGAGCAATAGGATCAGTGTACATATTTATACATCTATACACATCTAAAACACACGTAAATGTCAGATATTTGATATTGCAGGTAGGTTTTGAAGGACATATAGGTTCAAAACTTGGTGGGAATTAATAACAGTTTAGCTTACTCTCTGCCTGAGAGAAAATAACATGCATTATGGAATCACTTCAAGTGCTGCTGAATAAATTGAGAGAAAATGCAAAAAAAAAAAAAA
>VZRO01005464.1:843420-866406 GCA_013397915.1 Daphoenositta chrysoptera
AAAAAAAAAAAAATAAACAAAATATTTAATTTAACATATCCTTATATGAGAAAGCCTTTTTCATTTATATTTAAAAATAAAACTATTTAACTCCTAGAAAACCCAGCATTGTATGTATTTGTTTTATTTGGGACAAATATCAACTATGCTCTTGTCCTAAAAAAAGGTATTACTGGTCTAACTCCTTGCACTCCACCTTTTCTTCTTCTTCTTTTCTCCTCCAGCATAACTATACTGCTGTATTGATAAGCAGGTGCAACTGTGTGAACATGTGCCAGAAATTTTTAGAAAGTAGCTTGATTTCCTGCTGCTCCTCACAAGAAGTTGTATTTGTATTCTAATGCAGAATCTAGGTGAGGAAAAGAGACAAAAATAATGATTACCTTACAAAATGATGTTACTGTGGTTATTTTTTTTTAAAGGACAGTCATTAGTGATGGTGCCATGAGATTGCTGTCAATCTTCTATCTAGGATATAAACAGCTTCCCATCAAAGAAGAAATCAAGCTCTGCTGTTTGATTCCATTATGTTTTTGCACTGGGATTTCTGCCATGAGTTTTGCACTGGGACAAGCTCATTAAAGACTCAAGGATAAAAAATTTTATCAGAGCCTTGTTATACTTCTTGGCTGCTTTGCTTGTTAACAACTAATTTCTTTATCACCAGTGGCCTACTGGTGATAAAGTGACTGTGTTTTCTTATTCTTATGGGAAACTTCCATAAAATACTTTGAAGAATATACAAGAGGAGGAGAAACAATTTGGTTTACTACATTCGTCTATTAGAAAATAGGCATGATATATGTAATATTTTAGGCAACATAAATGTAGTGCTGAAAAATCATATACTATTCATTTTAATTTTAATTGAAAATTTTAATACAAAGAGAATAGCTGCTGAGGAAATATTTTCCCTTTTTAATGATAAATTTTAGTAGGTGCCATTTGCTCCTGTAAATTTTTAGGACTGTTTATTAATATAACTGGTATGTTAAAAGGTTTTTAAAGAGTTTATATTCTGTAATTATGAGACAATTCATACAAGAAGAAAAAAACATAATCTATTTTATTTTTCCTTGAGGTACTTCGGTTACACAGGTAACAGCTACAGATGCTGATGATCCTTCTTATGGGAATAGTGCTCGTCTGCTTTACAGTCTCGTTCAGGGACAGCCTTACTTCTCTGTGGAGCCAAAAACAGGTACTACAAACGAATTTGTAATTTGACAACATTCATAAACTAATAAAATGGTGCAAGCAAAATTGTCTTTCTTGATTTCAACACAAAAATCAACTGATACCACCCTACACTCCTACATCTCTTCATAGTTCCTAGATCTGAAGAAAATTAATTTCTTCATTCCAGTAGAAAGATGCAATTCTTTCTCTCTAGAACATTCAAACTTTATTTAGCAAATATTCTTGTTAAAGAGTTGTATTCTGAATATCCCATTCAATAAATTAATCTAGGAACACTTCTCAGTTAACAGCTCTATGACGCATCATTTGATATTTCTATCTGTGTGTTGGAGAAACCACAGATATGTGACATCCCGGCAAAAATCTAATTTCTGAGATGGTTATATATGGTAGAGGAAATATATGGAGTATTCTGCTGCCCAGAACTCTAAATATACAGAATGGATTTGACATACAGCATACTTGCTACCTTGAGTACTAATTCCCAGTATTAGGACAGTTGTGCTGTGCACAGTCTAGAATGTAAATTCATGACTGGGTCCAGTGATACATTTTATACCCATATTATACTATAGACCCATGTCAGATGTTGAGGAAAAAATGAGACCTATATGCTATTACATTATGCCTTTTATTTTTAGGCGTCATCAGAATGGCTTCGGAAATGGATAGAGAAACGAAAGATCAGTATTTGGTCATCATCCAAGCCAAAGATATGGTTGGGCAACCAGGAGCATTTTCTGCAACAGCCACTGTTACCATCAACCTCTCAGACATCAATGACAATCCACCTAAATTTCAACAGCGTGAGTACAGGCTTATAGTAATGGACTTCTTGAGTAAATTTAGATCCACTGTAGCTGTTAGGTTTGCTGGTAGGTCTTTCTAGGACAGGGCTGTGCTTTGACTTCAGCATACAGCTGCAAAAATTTAAAATAATGGAAAAAAAAAGTCCTCACAAAAACTCAAAAACCAAGAGGAAAAGAAAACCTATCGTTGCAAAAGATCTAAAGCCCGCTGGTTTAACTTGCCACTAGACTTTGGAGACAAATCACTAAACTGCTTTCCCTATAATTTGTACTATCTCAGCCTAAAATCTGGAAAACGGGATATTTAGAACCATTTTCACTCACCTTCTTTCTTCTTTTCCTCTCTTCATTTTTTCTGACAGATACTATAAACTTTTTGGCAAATGATGTGAGCATCTCTGTCCAGGCAGTTTCTAGCAGATGTGAGAGCTGCTCATTGGGCTATCAGAAAATAATTGTGCTGTTGGGAAGTGCTGCCGTCCACTGTTTTTTCACCCTGTTCGTTCACAGAATCATGGAATAGTTCGTGTTGGAATGGACCCTTAAATGTCATCTAGTCCAACCCTCCTTCAATGGGCAGGAATGCCCAGAGCCACATTCAAACTGACCTAGAATTTTTTCAGGGATGGGGCGGGCGTTCATCATCTCCCTGGGCAACATCTGCCAGTGTTTTATCACTGTCATGGAAAAAAATTTTTTTCTTATATCTAATCTAAACCTTCCCTCCTTCGGTTTAAAACCATTACCTCTTGTCCTTTGCTCTACACACTGCTGAAGTAGGGCTGAGAGGGGAGGACTCCCACGGGGGTAGATTGTCCTGTCCTCCACCCAAGATCAATACGATGCCAAATTATACCGATTGCTCCAGTAAAAGTGTAGGCTTTTCCCAGCTCTCTGAGAGCCTCAAGCTACAGCACTTATTAACATGGTAGATCACTAAACTTTGCCAGTTTTGTTTCCTTAGGACTCTACTACATGAGTGTGTCTGAAGAGGCTCCCGTGGGCACCACTGTAGGCAAAGTCTTTGCAGAAGACAGTGACATAGGGGACAACGCAGCCATGGACTATTTCATTGAAGGAGATAGCTCAGATGTTTTTGACATCATTACTGATGATGAGACTCAAGAAGGAATTATCTTACTAAAAAAGGTGAGATATCAGAAACTTAAAAAAAAAATCTCTAAATATTTGAAATAAATTCCTACAGCAAGATAGATGTGTAAAAAAGGCATATTGCTTTGGATTCGACTATTTTTTTTTTTCCTTTGGCCATTGTGATTTGACTGGAATATTATGAGGGATAAAAAGAAAAATGCTTGTCCTTCTGTTTACATTTTTGGCTCATTGCTATTACCGCTGAATATAATAGTGACAGTCAGAGTATCTAAATGCTATCCCTAGCTGTGCAACACAGTGTATCCCATTGTGAGAAAATTTTCTATCTCTTCCATGCATCATCTGTAAAATCTTTATCAATAGATTGCAAACAATCTTACCTCACTTCCAACACCTCCTCTTAACTGAAACCAGAATTTATTACTGTATTAGTCGGTGGAGTTTTTTTTTATGACATAGCTTTGAAAAGATATTAAATACAGTCAAAAATACCAGTTTATAAATTAAGAAATTTAATATTCTTTGATGCTGTGTCATTTATTTTAGAATCACACAGGAAGGGTCACCTCAGGAATCAAAGGAAATGAAGATAGAGTTCAGTAGCTTAGTAAAATCTGGGACACTGAAGAATTGAATGCTATAAATCTGACTGTGTTTTTGGTATTTTTCTGTTTGTTTTGTGGTTTTTGTTTTAGTTTGGGAAGCTATTTATTTAGTACGTCTTTTGTTTATATATATATATACATATATACATTTATTTCAGAAGATAAAGACTATCTAAAATAGTAATGTAACTATGTGTTAGTAGGGGTGACGTTCTATGGAAAAAGTGGAAAACTGTTGGAAAGTGTTGTTTGTAGCATTATGGCCAGCCTGAAATGTGAAATGTGAAAGCAAACACGCACAGTTTAATTTTAAACTTTTTAACATGAAAAAGAAGACTTAAATTAACTACTTTTAGAAGTAACATTTTTTTAAACATTCCCAAAAGAAGTATAACATTAGTTTTTCTTTAATCTCACCCCACTTATTGAACTATATTTCATTTCAATATGAAGAAAGAAATATTCAAAATCTCACTTTCTTTCCTAACAGAGAGTGGATTATGAGAGCAAAAGGAGATACAGTATTCAAGCAAAAGCTGTAAACAGATACATTGATGAGCGATTTTTGAAAGAAGGACCATTTGAAGACACAACCATTGTCAAAATCAATGTGGAAGATGCTGATGAACCTCCAGTTTTCACCTCGGAGAACTATGTGATGGAGACTTTTGAAGGAAATACGAGTGGCTCACTGGTGGGGGTTGTAACTGCTAGAGATCCAGACCATGATGGCAGTCCAGTCAGGTATCTGCCCTAAAAAGTGAACCAACTTTAAATGTAGGTGCAGTTGGTATTTCCAAAGGGTATTTTTGTTCCTTACCATGGCTCATAATCTCAGTTAATCGTGCTTTCACTGTGCTAGCCAAGGTTATTGCAGATGTCGGGGTTTAACCACATAGGCAGATAAGGACCATACAGGCATTTGCTCACTCCCTCACCCACTGGGATGCAAGAGAGTACTGAAGGGGTAAAGTTGTGAGAACTCATGGGGTCAGATAAAGACAGGTGTTCATTATTATTATTATTAATATGTAATAACAATAATAATGATAATAACAATAATAATAGTAGTAGTAGTGGTACCAAAGAAAATAACAGAGGGGGAAAAACCGAAATCTACAACAAATCCCCAAGAAAAACAAGTGATGCAAAAAGACCCAAACCAATTGCTCACGACCAGCCAGCTGACTCCTCAACAGCAGATTCTGCTTTTTATAATATCAGTGATAAATAATTTTGCTGCCTCTTAAGGGAGAAAACAGGTAATTAATCTTTAACATGGGATTTATAATTAAAATAGCTTCTTGAAATGCCTGACATCACCGTGTACTAAGAAATTTAGACAAACTAGGATACAGTGACAAATGGTTGAGACACAAAATAGTTCATGGTGTGTAGATTTTTAATAGCAGAAATATATATATTATGCTACGGCTTCAGAGCTTTAGGCAGTGACATTTTATGTTTTCCCATTCATTTACTGTTGTTTATTAAGCTAGTAATAGGTTAAATTAAGTAGAGAAAAAAAAATTTACGTGCACTTTTTTTGTTCCCCCCTCTAAAAGGGCTCATTTGGGGGTTTGTTTAGATGACTGCAACATCTCCTGGGGAACAATTAAACATTAACCCATATCTATGACTTCTTAGTTAGAAATATTTTGGAGGAACTTGCTTCATATCGAGTATGTCTGCATAGTCCCAAAATAGTGATACAGGTATTGCATCACCTAGTTTCTTCAGAAAAGAGTATATCACTTCTAATATAAAGATATGTTTTCTGGGCTGAGTGCCACGCAAACAAATCTAATTTTGAAACCATTGCTATAATTAATGACAGCAGTGACTTATAATACAGAAAACAACTTTTTTTGCTTTGCGGAATCCAGGTTTCAAATAAACAAATTTTAAAAGATGTTCAACTCATATCAGCACTATATCACTATATCAGCAATAAAAAATAGCTAATACCTAATACAGTTTTTCTGAAAAATGTTTCTCAAGAATCAGATTCCTAAAGAAAGCCCAAACAAAACAACTATGTCAGAAAATTATAAATACTTTAAACAGAAGTTTCTAAGTATCCAAACTTTGATTCAAATCATAAAAACTTTCACTTATAGTGTTGTGCTGGTTCTTTGATTTATCTTCTTATTGATTTTTAAAACAGAAAAAATGTAGATGTAAATAACAAGTTAGAGAGTCATTTAACTGCTGACAGGTTGTCTGAGCTGGGGTTGTACATGTCAACAGGAAACAGAAAGACTTTGTCGAGCAGAATTACAGGTACAATAAAACGGAATAGTTGCATGTGTACATTCCAAATTGGAGAAAAAAGAATCTTTCAGCTATTCAAACAAGTTTTATGTCCATGAAATAGATGCTGTTAGCAACTGTATCTTATAGTCTTTTGCTTCGTAGGTCCTTAAAAACATTAATAAATACCTTTTCCATTTGAACCAATATCTTTGGCATCTATGTCAGTTCATCTCTGGCCTGCAAAAAGTGGTTAGCCTTTACCAGCTTGAGTGGCACGTGTATGTGCACATCGAGTGCTTGGTATGTGCACATGTGCATTTCCAGAGCATCCAGAGCCTTTTCAGGGAAGATTCAGGAGCACTGAGTCTTCCCTGTAATCGTCTCTTGCATTAGGATTTTGTAGTCTGCCTTAGTGTCACCTCATTACAGATAGTTGTCTGTCTTTACAATGCCCATTCCCTTGGCATCAGAGCATGTCAGCAATGATAAAATAGATTTGCCATTATACCTCCACTTAGATGTTGGTGTTACTTATTTCACAAGTGGCACTTTTGCTGTTTCTTTTCAACGAAGTCATTCACCTGCTGTGAGACTGACTTAGAAGTAAGAATGAATTATGCATTTCAGATTCAGTTCACATTAATATAGATCTGAGACATATTTAGTTTTATAAAAAGAAGAGCTTTGATCTTGGCAGCAGTGAATTTTAAATGTTTATAAGTGTACATTTTTCATGATTTCTGAGTTGTTGCAGCACACATTTATATGCATATATGCACAGCTCTGTTTTCTCAGCTGACAATAGCTTTCTATGTCCTTGCCTCTGATGGAAAATTTTAGTATTGGGGAATCTCTTTCCTTTTTTTTTTTTTTTTTTTTGTGCAGGTACTCTATTGTCCACAGCAGGCATGTAAAGAGACTGTTCAGCATCAATGAACACAATGGAGCAATCATCACCACTGAACCTCTGGACCGAGAGATAGCTTCTTGGCACAACATAACTGTTACAGCCACAGAAACAAGTGAGTAAGAAATTTAAGGAACGCTGGGTTTTTTTTACAGTGAACTGCAATTATCCTCCAAATGTGCCTTCTTTTAAGTAGAGAATACGTGCTTCTTTCTCATTATATTACTGTTGCTTGCTGCACTAAAGAGCATTATTAAAATGATTAGTTAAATAGAAGTGGAATGTGTTTGAGCTCCAAGGTCCTGTGCTTTTTCATAAAAGATGACCTTATGAAAAAAGAAATTGTAATAGGATCGAGAGTGTAATGCTTTCAAGTTACACTGAAGCATAAGAATTGCTCCTGCAGTGCAAGATCTTATGTTAAATTAGACCCTGGTTAATTTCACACCAGATTTTTGACTAGTGTGAAATTAGCCAGGGTCTAATTTAACACCAGTCAGAAACCTGTGGCTCAAGTTAATTGTGAATGTTAAGGCCTAAATCATCTAGACATCTATTCAGTGACAATTAAAGGCTCGAAGCACCCTTTATATAGATTCCACGTGTCAATTTTGTATGAAAGTCAAATGCAAATTACCTCTGTTTTTGTTTTTGGTGATCTGGTTGCCCTTATTCTGGGACAATGCTAGAAATTTAACAGCTCGTGATTTATAAGGCAGTTTAACAAGATTATTGGGATATTATTTAAAAACTAATCCCATCCATCCTCAGGAAGGAAGAAAACCGTATGAAACTAGAGTCCAATCAATAAATCAGACAGATTTTGCCAAATACTCTTAGCACCTTTTTTTTTAATCCTGAATCTCAGTTAAATGCCATTTATGTCTATGACCACTTAAAAAATATATTCTTAAACTGCCCTGTTCCCAAAAGGGAGCCTTCCCTGTATATATTTAGAATATTGCTGCTGGACAGTTACTATAGGATAGTCAGTATCCATTTTTACTAAAGTCTTTAACTTGTATTTAGGAATTGATAGTACTATCGTCCTTTTCAACTTCTCTGTGAGTTTTTAAGCATGAATTTCATTCTTATGTTGTTGGGCAGCTGACAGGTGTTGGCAAAATTGATCTCTGGCATGTTTTTGTCTGTCTTGAACAGCACTATGGAAACACAGCATGATAACTTTGGCCTAGACTCTTTTGTTTAGTTAAACAATAAAACAGGAGCAAACCAAATGTTACAAATGAATAACTGTCTCCTGCAGCAAAAGAAAGGGAGACTTTCACAGTAATGAAAGTTATTGTAGAGAAACGGAGACCTCATTATGTTCAAATTCTTATTCTTTATTTCTTTAATGATGATAAGGTCACTGTCTATAACAATATGTTCAAAAGAACAAGTTAGGTCACCTTGGTCTGGGCTTACCTGAAAGGATTTATATCAGGAACTAGCAGTATATTATTCCTTGAAATATAGTCATAACACACTCCGTGTGCACGAGACATTTGGTGGATGATATTGTGGCTCCATTGAAGCCAAATCAAAATGCCATTGGAGTTCATCCAAATAAGATCTTCATTGCACCTTTGTCTCGTATTGAAACTGCATTACGACAGCAACCTCCCTAGGAGCCTGTTGATGCCCTGACATTCATACCTGACACAAGACTTTTGAGTCCATTGCAATGATTACAGGGATCAAAGATTAGTAAGAGAAGCCCGACTCTGTTGTTTCAGCCCTGTGGTGTGGATCTTCCCATCCTCATGCCATTGAGGGAGCAAGTGTCCAGAAGTAGGCCTAATTTGTTGGAAGTTAAATGCAAGCAGGGAGACCTTGCAACCTGTTGAGTCTTGTTCTGCTTTATGCCTAAAACTCAAGAAAAATTAAGTTCCCTTTCATCAGTTTTTACTTGGTTGTAAGAAGCTTTCACCAAGTACAAGGCTGAAGCACAAACGACAGCATTCTAATCCTATCTGAGAGCAAGAAATCCTTAAGTCATATTATCCAATTGGTGGACAGTCAGTAGTGGTGTTCCCCTAAGCTCAGTACTGGGGTCAGTCCTGTTCAATGTTTTAACAATGATCTGAATGATTGGATCAAGTGCCCTCTCAGTCAGTTTACCTATGAAATCAAGCTGGGCTGTGGGAGTGTTGATCTGTTGAAGGATAGAAAAGCTCTGCAGGTAGATGTGGACTGGCTGGATAATGGGCTAAGGCCAATTGTATGAGATTCAACAAGGCCAAGTTCCAGGTCTTGCACTTCGGCCACAACCCTGCGTAGCACTACAGGTTGGGGGTAGAGTGGCTGGAAGGGTGCCTGGCGGAAAAGGACCTGGGAGTGCTGGTTGGCAGAGGCTGAACATGAGCCTGTGTGTGCCCCAGTGGCCAAGAAGGCCGATGGCATCCTGGCTTGGATCAGAAATAGTGAGGCCAGCAGGACCACAGCAGTGATTGTTCCCTGTGCTCAGTACTGGGGAGGCTGCACCTCGAGCCCCGCGTTCAGTTCTGTGCCCCTCTCTCTTTAAGAAGATGCTGGAGCATATGCAGAGAAAGACAGTGATGGTGATGGTGAAGTGATGGTGAAGGCTTTGGAACACAAGTGCTGTGAGGAGCAGGTGAGGGAGTTGGGGTTGTTTACATGGGAGAAAAGGAGGATGAGGGGGAACCTTCTCCACAAATACCTGAAAGAAAGTTGCAGGGAGTTGCAGGCTGTTTTTTATTTTGCCGTGTAACAAGTAAGAGGATGAGAGGAAAGGGCCTCAAGTTGCACTAGGGGAAGTTTAATTAGGTACTGGGAATTTTTTTCCTGGAGAAGGGTTGTCTAGCATTGAAATAAGCTTCCCAGGAAGGTAAATGAGTCTCCTTCCCTGGAGGTGTTCAAAAGCCCTGTGGATGCAATACCTGGGGTTATGGTTTAGTGGTGAACATGGCAGAGTTAGGTTTACACTCAGACTTGATGAACATGGAAGTCTTTTCCAACCTCAATTATCTATGATTCTGTGATCAGTTTTACTTGATACTGCCAGTCATAACAAAATTAACCCACAAGAAACAACAGTCATTTTACCTCTGAGACTTGCATGTGTCCTTTCATAGGGGTCTCCAGATCTGGCTACAGGACTGAAGTTCTTTGATTATTTCAGTATGGATAATATGAGTAATTCAATATTTAGTTGTCACCCTGCTTTGGCCACATATATATTTTTCTTGATAAAATTTTAACTTTTTGGAGTAGTCCTTTTTTAAAAGGACTGTTCTGAACTATTTCTATTCATTTCTTTTAGTAAGTAAAGAAATTTGCTTTGTCATAAATGATAGTCATGCTATAAAAATATAATGATGAATTATAAAGATAGTATTTAGTGTTAGTAGTAGTGCTAGTATTGTTATTATTACAAGTTTATGTTTACTGGCTGATGTCAATGTCAAGCTTTCCTTAATCCCCTGCAAATTCTGAGTTCTGTTTTGTGTCTAGAGATGGTCATTACTTTTCTTTACAGATTACTAATACCGGTCCCTAGCAATTAAAGTGTCATCTTCATTTTCACACTGATCCAGCCTATTGCACTTGACATCCTGTTCTCTTAGTCCTTGTTTTTCAAGTCCTGATCTCTCTCATAGACATTGTGACAAAGAAATTTTCTGCTAATTGAGAGATATTTGGATAATTTGAGTACATTCGCTGAATCCAAATTCTGACAACAATTTTCCTGTGTAAGAGATAAGAGACAAAGTGCATGTTGCCTACCTTCTCTTCCAAATGCAACCAAAGCAGTACCTCTGCTTCACCAAAACTCATTAAATATTCACCAGACACTGATTTCAACAGTGGCTTTGTAATATGTTGCTCCCTCCCAAAAAGAAACAGCTGTGATTACTAAAAAATTGTCATATTGTTAGAAACTTCCATACATACAGAAATGAGAGAAATGCTATTCCCTGCTTTCTATTAAAGGTTGCAAAGCATTACTTTGAAAGACAATGTAGTCAAATCTCTGCCCTACACATCCAATTCTGATTTCAGTAAGAGTTTCAGTAACTCCTACACTCTTGGTACTATTTCTAAAAGGGATGTATGGCACTTTTTATGCTTATCTAAAAGACAAGCTGAGCACTATTTTGTTGCCTATTGTATTATTATGGATGTTTGATCCAGCAAGAGAAATGTCAACTCACAAAGAAGTATTTTTGAAATGAGTCTGACAGATCACACAGTTTGGTAAATTAGCACAGCTATAATGACTTCACAGGAGGAACAGAAATGTGAAACTGCTGAGTATCTATGCCTTCATCTCTGTGGGACTTGCTTTTTCTGGCATTTCCTTTGGCAAAAGACTCAAAGCTATCAGCACAGATTCCATAAGATCCAAGAAAACAAATGTTTGCTCCAAGCAAATAGTAAATTATACATTAAAAAAAGTAATGTAAGAACCAACTAAACTGATGCAGTTTGGAAAGAGGCAGAGAGGAGTACATTTTTTTTTTTTCTTAAAGGTCCATTTGACTAATTTAAATCAATGTCTTAAGAACTTCTGAGCAGGTCAGATGCTGTGACACTAGCACTGAACATGAGACATATTTTCACAATAATTATTGACGTACTCCTGGTTTACACATATCTCACCAGGTTTGGTCGTCATCATCCCATCTCTTTATCACTTGTCCCTCAGGTTTGTGTTCCTGTATCTTCTTGTTTATGGCTTCCTCTTTGTCTTATTAATTCCTGTTGCACTGGAAAAGGTCCTTGACCAGAGACCCTTAGAAGAGCTGAAACTCTCCTACCACATAACCTTACATATGGCTAGTACAGTAACTTCTTCATGAACAAAACATTATTTAATATTTCCAGATCAGGTTTTATTTTTCACATTTAAATCAGTTTCTGATTGAGTAATAAAAGCATGAACAAGTCCAAAATTTTACATGAAATATCTTATTTCAAGACATACTATATAATAGTATTATACTATTGTAATACTATAAAAATATGTCCATAGGTCTTTGTGATTATTTTCTTTCCTGCAGAATGTAGGTAGAATTTTTTAATGTTTAAATTATTTTAAAATATGTAGTAGATTATTTATAACTTTTTATTTCTGTCTTTTTTTAACCATTAGGAAATCCTGAAAAAATTTCAGAAGCAAATGTGTATATCCGAGTTCTTGATGTTAATGATAATGCACCAGAATTCCCTAAAAAATATGAAACATTTGTTTGTGAAAATGCAGTTTCTGGACAGGTGAGCATGAAGTAGTGAGCCATCATTTTTCTCATTGCAATGAAGATTTGGCCTGCAATGTTTAGCTTTGATTATTTCAGTTCTGTGAGTACAGACTGCATTTTTTCTATTTCCAAATTTAGTTCTGTTGATATATAGTTTGAAATGTAAATTTCAGAACACTGGTGTGTATTTCTTCCCCCTTTAAAACAAAATCTGTATGTCTCATTTGTTTTTAAAAACAGGTAATAGAGAAGTACAGACAGAAACTTCTGAAAAAATAAAAGGCACAAATTTGTTTCATAAGAACCAGGCTTCACCAATTTCAAACCAGAGTCATTATGTCCATCAGTTAGAATTAATTAATTGTGAACTGAATTCAAACCCCGTCTAAGTTCAGTGCAAGTCTGAAAATGTTTGAGACACAGCCCTTACAACGCCTTTCCTAGCTGGCAGCTTAAGCTATTGTTGTACTAAACATCCTTCCCGGGAGGTTATTTTCCATTTCCTACTTGATACCCAGCTGAATGGGGTATCATCAGTCAGCTGCTCCAGGTCCCAGGTACACTGCTGTCTTTCCATTTTTCTCCTGTAAAAACAAACCCCAGGATGTTCAAAGTTAGTTGGGGTTTTTTTTGGTTTTTTTTTGGTTTTTTGGTTTTTTTTTTTGGTTTGGATCTTTTTTGAAGAAAAAGATACCAAATGAGCAACAACATCCAAAAAACCCAACCAAACAAAAAAAAAACTATAAAGAGAAAAATCTATATGTTTTCTCCTCCACTCTGAAGCATTATTTGGACATAAAAGAAAATACCTTTGGGATATCAGTGATGGTTCTGTTCAAACATTTTGTTATGTTTTGATTTCTGAATCACAGAGCCTCTCTTTTTATGCCGGTTTGGTTTACTTTGACCTCGATTAGTCTGCAGTTCAACAAAGCTTTTCCTGTTGCTCAAATGATCTCTTTATAGCCTTTTGCATCCACTTATATGTTTGTCTATCAGCAACTACTTTGTTTGTTCTGCATTTGGAAATCGTCCTGTCTGCAAAGGCTACCTGTGGTTCGGAGGTATTTGGAGCAAGCCTTTTCTACTGTTCTTTGGGTATCTCATTGACAGATCAAAATACAGGCATTAAATCAACTGCACTTTATGTTCCTTGACTTCAAGACACCATAAATTATATATGGACACTGGATATTTGTAATCCATGTTTTGGGCTTGTCTACAAAATAAAAACCCATGTGATTTATTTCTCAAGGTTTTTAGTATTCCTTAATTGCCTACCGATAAATATTATCTGTATGCTAACCTATCAATAGCTACTTTTCAACATCAATTACATATATATATTAGTTATTTTGATAATGTGGATAAAATGTTACTGTAAAAAATAGCAGTATTAACAATAATAATAAGCTCTTAAAGCATAGTACCCGGAATAATTCTCCTTTGACATTGCAATATATGCATGAGGGATGAATGTCAAATTTTTCTTATTTTACAGAAAGGCATAATGTTACTTTAGGTTGGGTTTTTTTCTTTTTTTTTCATTGCTATAGGTTTTTGAGAGTCACAGGCAACTTTAGTTTAGCCTGTGGAGACTGTGACAGTAATGTTAAATAATTTTCTCATTAGCAAATTATCTTAGGAAGAACAACAGGAAACTGCTACTGAAGTGCATAATTATCACAGTCAGAGTTTATGATATTTTATTCTCTGTTTATGATTTAAACAGAATTTTTAGCTGATGTATCTTCTTTGGTGTTGTTAATCTTTTTAATTTTTTTTTAATTTTTACTTGCAGAAAAAAAAAAATCCTTTTGTTTCCTCAACAAGAAACCAAAAGATTCAAATGTGATTTTATATATGGCCTGGATGTCCACTGAATAATGAAACTTACATTTCAGAAGAATCAGTTAAAGTAATTAAAGGACTTAATCAGGACATTACATACCTTTTTATCTTAACCATATTCCTGCAATCAATTTTAAACAGCTATGAAATCTGCTTAGATGTTTAGTTGAGATCAAAGATTGTATAGCTACACTATCACATTTCAGTTTCTAAAGCAGGTGTGTCTATCCTTTTAAGTGGAATCACTATGCTGAGAGATGTTCTCAGAGATGTTCTGCACTTCTGCAATTCACTTCTTTCCCTGATCGTAGCTGATTTGTGTCTCTATTCCAAAATACATTTGCATGAGTTTACAGTGTTTAGGGGAAAAGGAAGAAAAGGCACCACAGAGGGAAAGATGCCGCCAAAAAATGAAATAGCTTATTCAATCTAGACTTTATCTTGGTGTCAGCCTGGTTTACTATAAAAGCAATTCAGAGTCAGGTCACAATTAAGTTATTTTTACATGGCCTAAGAGTTTTTTTTTTTTTTACATGGCCTAACCATATGCTGGTTTGTGATAAAGAATATGAAACACATCATGAGTAGAACTGATTGTTGTCCTAACTATCCAGACTCAGACACAGTTAATAATAGCTTCAGTCTAGAAGAGAGGGCTTGCTTTGAAGTTTTGGATTTTCTGACTGGTTATGAAAACTCTTTGTATACTTTTATTGACTAAGTGCTGATCTTCAAGCCTCTGTATGGTGTTTTTGTGAGAGTTACAGCTATGTTTAGCTAAGCCTCCAAAAGTCATTCAGACAAAAGGATTAGATTTCAGTCTGTGGGACTATAAGCCAAATGTGACAATAAAAATGGATATAAAGAAGATAGATATGTGTTTTTGGCACCATACTGAATCCATTCATCATCTTCATTAGGCATTTTGAATGGAATTTTCACTATCCATTTAATGCTATAACTCAGTACTGTCCCAAAATACAAAAAAAAGTCAGCTGTATACTAGACCACAACTGAAGTTTTCTTTAAAACATTGAAAAGCCACTTTCACTACACCACCACCATTAAATAAATTATTTTCCAAATGAACTGAACATGAAAGTTGAACTATTAAATAACCTTCTATCCTACTACAGCTACAGTTGTCAGATCAAATAGAACAATATTAATAAGGCATTCAAACCCAGGATTTCCTTTTGATTGTATCTTTTGACTTTATAACTGCGAGTAAACACAGTAAATGATGACCATGATGTTCTCTTAATTTTTAATATTTACCATTTATGAGTGTGTACAGTAACTATAAACCTTTGAACTTCAAAGGAAATACTCTTCACAAATAGTCAAAAAACCAAGAGGACCAAATCCATCCCAAAGGTAACACTAGAGACATCTCATCAAGAATGGATCTGACCCCAAAAGCTTAATTCCCAAGATATTAGTAAATTAACTCATCTGGAAGATGCAATTTGAAAGTTTGAGGTAGACTGTATCAAAATGCTTACACTATATGTAAGCAAGCTAACCATCCAGAATGTACTTATGCATGGTAATTTCAGACCTTTTGTGAATATTGATCTTTCTTCCTATCACAGAGGAAGCTGATTTCAGCTGAAGATAAGCTATACTGAACATACCTACATTCTGAATTAATGCTGTCATCTTTAATGCATATTTATTCTGGTAATACTGAGTTCCTATAATTTGGGGATCATATATGAAGTAACTTTGATATTGCAGCTTGCTTAGCAATTTTATTAGATTCAAAGAAGTGATTGAGTATGCAGAGCACTTTGAGTCAGAGATAAGAAAAAAACAAATTTATTTACTCAGTACTTGGCACATAATAAAATAATAATCACTTACACTGAAAGTGAAAAGTACTCGTTTGTGATTACTTTTCTACACAATGAAATGTTGACAGAAGAAAAGAGAGGAAATTTTTAAACAAATTCTACAAGTATATGATTAATGTTAAAAATGAGTAGTTTGCTAAAACAGATCCTTTCTAACAAATCATGATGCAAAATGATTTTTCCTTTCAGAGAAATGAAAGTAAGAGGTAAGACAATGTTTATTATTTCATATTGCATGTTTTCTTCAACATTTACAAGAAACATCTGAGCAGTAAGGATAAGAAAATAAAAAAGTCAAAAAAACCCAAAAAATTAATGCATCCTTTAGAGTATAAAAACATGATGAAGCTGTAAAGCAACGTATAATGTAATAGACTCTTACACAAAGCTATACCTGCAGATGCACAGAGTGTAATGTGATGGTTTGAAACAGGGGGCACAATGGCCCATGGAAAATTCCTTTTTCTTTTTTATGTGGACCATGATTCAACAACGTTATCTCTTAGTAGAATGGCACAGGTGGGAGAAGTTCATTACCATATGTGAGAAAATATAAAACATCTTGCTCATTTTTAATTGTTAATCCTTTGCAGATAAGTACACCATTTTATTTATAGCTGAGCAGAAACATTTACAGTAAACCCAGAGAAATCAGTACAATGCTGTGCCAATTTGTTTTTAAAACAGAAGCAGTCAACTGGAGAACCTGGGTTTTTAGGTAGAAGGTCTACCTGGAACATGCTGTGCTGACTATAGTAATCAACATGTAAATCTTTTACTTGCTTTAAACTCTGTTGGTCAGCAAATATTATGAGAATGAGAAAAATCTTACTGCTTATAAGACTTCCACCAATTTGAACAAAACCTGTTCTGTACTCCCAAAAGAGATGGGAGATTAGATATTTTACATCCTATAATCCACAGCAGAACTCCTATTGAAGGATGCTGTGTGGAAAACAAAACAAAGAAACTGAAGAAGAAAGAGAGAGGTGGCAAATAAGTTTCTACTTCCTTCCATCTCTCTGTTGGGATTGGTAAGACTAACACAAAAAGGACTCAAAATTCTGCACTCAAAGTTCTCTAGCATCAAAATTACCAGTACTGGTTGTTGTCTAGATGGACAATCTATGTCTTATATTTAACTTGGTTGAGAGAAAGGCCATAGAAGAATAAAGCACTCTAACAAAGAAGTTTTGTTCCTTGATTCTGGACCTCTCCATGATTCCAATTCAGTAAGACCATTTGGAGTTGAGAAAATAAATTTCCTATGAAGTTTTATCAAGATTACCTGGCAGTCAACTACTCCGTAATCCATAATTTTTTATTTACAAGACAAAAAAAGCATAGATGTCGTTCCCACAACTTGGAGTGGCATGTGTATGAGGAATTTCTTCCTTTTTCAGTTTGCCAGGCTGGGAATATTTGTCCGGATAGATTACTCACATCTGCCTTACCAGGCCCGGTCTCCTCCTGTTGTTGCCATCTGCACTTATCTCAAGTCCTCACAGTGGAATTTTGTCTGCTGTGCAGATTCCAAACCTTCACCTCTATTTACACCTGAAACCAACATCTTCCTGTTTCCCATATATACCTTTGGTGGCTAATCTTATGGAAACTTCCTTCTTTGATAGCACATTGTGATATTCCACTGCATTAAGTCCTCAACAGCCATCATAAACTTAAATCAGTTTTTTAAAAAGAATCAAGTGAATTAATCCCTGCTTTAAAGAAATACTCATTTTTTAAACAAAATGCTGGATCATTAAAGCTTCTAGATGAATGAGACTTTAAATAAGAATTTTTAAAGCAATTAAATTTCAGCCCAGTCAATACAACAACTGACATAAACCTGCAGAAGCAACATATCAGTCACTATATTTTCTTTATTTGTACACTAAAATGTAGAAGGTTTTTAAACCTTGACATACAAGCAATAAGTGAATTTTTTTAATATGTGATGCCTGTTTCCTGGTAAAAGTCTAGAATCTCCTAGGTTAGATGTACCGAAACCTAGGAAACTGGGAAAAAAAAAAAAAAAAAGAAGGGATTTCGTTTACTCTGATTTTTCCTTCACTCTGATTTTTCCTTCAGAGTCAGTAAAATCAGAGCTACTTGTTAATCTTTAAATATTATGCAGACTAATCTGGGCTTTGCTGAATCTTAGTGAAAGTGATACAGCAAGAAGTAAACAATAAAGATTTGCCCTGTCCTTATGTACAAAATTTTCCCCTGCTGCTGAGGTGAATCCTTGAAGGTATGTGAATATGTCTAGAATAACCATAGGAATCTTAGTTTTGTGCACAACAGGACTGCACAGATCAAAGTGAGAGAAGGTGGTTTGTTTTTTTTTTCAGCTAGCCACATGTTCCTTAGAATTTCATTGATTGAATCAGATATAGATAAAATGTACAGAGCCAAATACATTCTGTAAGTAAAATATGGATGTCAATAATGAAATAGCAAAGCAGTATCTAATTCACAACTGCAGTGCAACTATCATACATTATATACTCTTAAAAGTATGTTTTCAAAAGATGTTGCTGATATCTGGTTGAATGAAAATCACATTTTTCTTTTGGTATGCAGGAAGGTAATTTTTCTCTACCAAGTGACTGAACTAAAAACAAAACAAAACAAATTAAGTGTGGCTAAGATGTCTTTGTAGATCATTATATTCCTCTGCATATTTAGTATACCTTAATAGACCCCGAATTTTAAGGACAAGCATACATCCATACCAAGGCTTTTCTCACCTGTGGCCATGAACATGTAGCCAGCAAATTGTCAAGAAAAGCCTGTACGGTCTTTTTTAGGTTTTTTTGAGGTAGGTGGCAAAATATTATAGAATGTATCCTTCTTAGCAGTTAAGACTGGATATAGTCTTGCACCATATTGTTCATATTGAGTATATCCTGGGAAATATATTTCCTTATAAAAATGAAGCCTGTGGTAATCAAGGAAATATTAACTGTCAGTTGTTTCTCCTCACTGATTTCTTGACCTGCATGTTTATATCTGTATTTGCATCACCTCAGCTATTTTGTTAGTTCTGAGGAAAGAAAAAAAATCCCATGAGAATCTCTCCTCAGTGCACTGTGACATCACTGAAAAGTTATTCCTCTCATTAATGGCAATTAAAAAAAAAAATCTCAAGGGTCCTCATGTTTCCATGGAGTGAATAAATAAATTTAAAATAAATTTCACATATAAAGAGGGAACAGTGTTTAGAATACAAAGCTTTTGGTGTTTAAGCCACATTTTGCGCTCTGCTGAGATGATTTCATCAAACTTAGCTTGCTTGAAAAGAAAAAAAAATGTGTGATGAGGTCATATATCTTTGACTGGAAAAGAATTTAACCAGGAAAGAGTTTTCAAAGGCACAGATGGAAAGCTGCAGTAGTCACTTGCATTGACTTACTGCTCCACTTTTAAAGCACTGCTTGTGTCGTTCAGGTGATCTCTGGTTTGAGGAAAGTTGAGGGTTCAAGTCTCTTGGGTACAAATATCTACAAGGCATGAGATGACTGATAAAATAGAGCTCAAGTTAAATTAGACCCTCTCTTTTCTGAAAATTGGTGGACTTCCAGCAGTTTGCTTTCCTCCTCCTTTCCTCCTGATCAGCAAGGATGCTCACTAATATATGGTGATCATTAAATATTTACTGATAAATATAAAAAATATAGACTCTTTTTAAGCAGAAATATTGCTAATTATGTTAATTGTGTGGTTGTTTATTTACAGAGATGAAAAATATTCTTTTGAATTTTTTTTAAAATTATTTTTAAATTTTATCTTGCAATGACTGTCTGGTGAAGGCTATTTTTTTTTCTTGAGAAAAAGCAGCCAAAAATTTCCATAATCAATCTGTTATAATATCCAGAATTAACAATTCAGCATGTGAACTTGTCGATGTATGTCACTTACTGGAGCTGCAATATGCCAGTTGAATGATGTGAATGAGTTTGGGGATTGGAAGGGAATGGGTTTTGCGTAGAAGGATTTCTTCATATGTAGAATGATATACTCTTCATCTTGAATTAAAAAAAAAAAAAAAAGAAGAACAAAACACTATATATATGATTTTTTCATTTATGGAGACTTCATTTGCTCCTGGTCCTTTAAACTAGAAAACCTTTTACTTTTTCTCAAGATATTAATATCTGCCTGTCTCAAATGGATGGAAACTTAAAGCAGAGTACTTGCAGAATACAAGTCTCAATAAACCTATTTGGGTATTTGGTGAATATTTGCATATTATGCACTCAATACCAATTCCCAGATCACATCTTCAGCATCAATAGTTTAATGTGCCTGGTATACCACTTTTATTGTTTTAAAGGACAAGGAAACTCTTTTACTCTTAAACAACTCTGTTCTTTTGTCTTTCCAGCTAATTCAAAGCATCAGTGCAGTGGATCGAGATGACTCAGAAGAAGGTCACCATTTTCATTTCTCATTGGCTCAGGAGGCCACAAACAGCTCACATTTTACTGTCAAAGACAATCAAGGTAGTGTCATTCATGCAGCTTTTAAGACCTTCCTCATGAAACATGCATGCTTCTAGTGGGTCCTTAATTTCTTAAAACATTCCACTTAAATAGAAATTTTCATTATAAGAATTAGACATGTCCTGAGGTCCATTTCAAAAAGATCATTCAATAATATCAAAGAGTTACTTTCCTTTTAAAGTGAATAACATAAATAGCAAAAGGCAGTTTTGTTTCAAGGAAAGAAAAAACAGCTGAGATGAAAAATGCACCAGTACTTCTTAAAATTGATTTTCTTAATGTAGAATATGGTGGTCAATTTCAACTTTTTTGTTAAAACTATTTGCCTGAGAAATAAGGTCGTTAAAAAGATAAGATTGATATTAATATAGGACTGTTATTTCAATTATTCAGTAAGACCAAAATTATAAAAACAGATAACTAAGAATGCAATCTTATTTCATAATATATAATATCAAGCAAAACCAGACTGAGAGGAAAATACAGATGTGATATCTGATGGAATTTCAAGGAAGATGACCATTTATAGTCAGTCTGCTGAGACGACAAAGAAAAGCTTCTTCAGACTCAGCTAAAGTACACATCGTTCTTATTGACCACGCTAATTATTTGAATGTTCCGGCTAAGGGAACAAATCAATGGAAATAAGTTTTGGAAAGTTCCAACTGTGTTAAATGGCAAACTGCTTTTCAATTATCTTCAAAGTTAGTCAATGTATCAATAAGAATTTCAATTCCTATCTTCATTAACTTCTCACTCCCTACGAGGAAGAGATAAGTCATTATATTAAGGTCAAATTGTATACAAGCCATGCACCTTTCCCACCTTTCCTCTTTCTGCCCAAAACCCAAGCAGACCTTCACACAAGGAAACTCATTCAGTTCCTTTTGATGGGTACTAATGGAAAAACAAAACTTTTAAAAATATGATGCAATCAGATTTCAATCTGTCCCTTTCTGCTGTATTCCACAGAAATGGCTGGTTGAATTGTGATAGCCCTAAGGAAGAGGAAAAGTGACTATAGAGCTGTAGTATTGTATCTCAGAGTTACTTTCTAAACTATGACAGAAACCTAGAAAAACTTAAGTGTGAGGGACTTAACTTCAGTAGACTGTTTGGATACATGAATTATACCGATAATGGTAGAAACACTTTTTTTTTCCCTACTTCTACATATGCGCACATGCAGTAATTCTGCCATGAGAAAAAACTCTGACATGGAAATATTTATAGATTCTCTTTTCTTCTTTTTATTACACATGCATGTAGACTGAACTATTTTGTTTTGCAACAAGCTAAGTTACATATTTGAATTGATTGATATGCAGCAGGAGCTGAATTTATGCTGTTTACAATGTTTTTTACAGAACAGATTTCCAAACACTAATACTTAAATACAAAGCAAAGGGAAAGCATCTAAATCTTTTTGCTATTTTAGGTAGTAGACGTCCAGTTAACTCCAGTTGTTGAGTCAGGGAAAGAAATGAAAGACTATTTTAGTGAACTTTTTTCTTGTTTTTGTCTTCTTTCTCTGCCACCTGTTTTCACTATGTGCTGCTAGACACACTTTTTAACCTTTTTGATTGGCAAACTGTCCATATTTTATCTGTGAACTACTGGCTTGGTAGCAGCTGGATACATGGAACTATATGAAGAATCAATTAATTAGTCTGAGCAGGTGTCAGGTACTGAAAAAAAATGTCAATTTCTTTAGCTCTGAACATTAAAACCAGACCTCCTAGGTCAAATTTTATTATTGCCCCTGGAATACAAATCTGAAAAATAAATGCAATTTATTCATGATTGACACAATATGCACCAAATGTCAGTTCCTGCTTTTACTTTTTTGACTTTCTTAATATGTAGCTTTGCACAATACCATTGGTTTTAAATAGGTCAAATTGCACTGAATATTATTGTTATGGTTAAAAATATATATAAGTGCATATCATCACAACAATTTATCTTCTAGATAACACAGCTGGAATTTTCACAGGAAAAAATGGCTTCAGCAGGCAAGAGCAGTTTTTCTTCTACTTGCCAATCTTAATTCAGGATAATGGAACCCCACCACTGACGAGCACAAATACTCTCACTGTCACTGTCTGCGACTGTGACACTGAAGTTAACACCTTCTACTGTCGGTATGGAGCTTTCATGTATTCCTTGGGTCTCAGCACAGAGGCTTTAGTTGCTGTTTTGGCTTGCATATTAATATTCCTAGGTAAGTATAAGTAAGAGAAATGAATCCTTTTCCTTTTACAGAGGGGTTGGTTAAGTAACAAAGATGCATCCATGACTGGAAGACTGGAAGTACTGGGCCCTTGGGAAAAATTGAAATAAGGCAAATGTTTCAATTCTTTCCTGTTTTGTTAACTCTAATTTCTCCCTTCCCCTCCCCAGTTTTCAGAAAAATTAAGATTCTAGCACAATTTACTAGAAGTTGGGTGTAGTTGAGTCATGGTCCTCTTTACTCTTCTGGCAATGCAATAATAAAGATTTCAAAGCCCAAAGTCAGTATTGTTCCCAGGTAAAGCTGAAGGCAGCATTACACAAGAAAATTTGCTAGTGTAGGAATATATTAAAAGAAGCAGCACCCTACTCATTCTTCGTTAGGAATGGCAAATGCAGAACTGGGATCAAATATAAATAA
>VZRO01005464.1:866437-881688 GCA_013397915.1 Daphoenositta chrysoptera
AAAAAAAAAAAAAGAGACTCTGACATCAGTTCAGAAAGCTTCAGACACAGGGAGTTTCTCTGTCAATTAAGATTACATCTTTAGACAGCATTTTCTCCCAGTGTTGGACATCTCCTTTCTCCTCTCAGGAGACACCAACTTAACCTCCATTACATTTGGGCATTTGTGGATATGAAAACTGGGTTTGAGAGCATTTCAAATGCACAGGAGTTTCCCTAGTCCCTCTGTAAAGGGTCATGCACAGCTGGCAAATGGCACTCAAAACCCAACCAACAACCCATGGCTGGCTGTTCTAGACACTGGCCATTTCTGGACTCCACAGCAAAGCCCAGGGATGCACTAGTTCCCTCTTCCCCTACATCCATGTCCTGGTTTCCAACTGAGGACATGGGAACATACAGGTGAATTTGCTGTTTCTCACCTTGCCTGCACTTCCAGAGTTGCCTTATTTAAATCTGAGCTTAGATATCTGCCTTGTGACTTTTAGTCCGTTTAAGCTTACAGGTCAGTGCGCACTTTAAGTTTTTGCAAGGTATCTGAACATATTCACTTTGTTTTATTGACATCAGAGAATAAGGATCAGGCAAACTGTATCACTGCACTATCCAGGCCATCAGGGGAATTATTGATCAAGTATTTCTTGGGTGCTTGCACAGAGGTTCTCTTTCCAGGTGGAATAAACCCATGACATCTACTGGGCCTCTTCATATCACAAAAGTCAAAGCAAGGATATAGATAAATATATTAGTCCAAAAGAAGAAAAAAACCTAATCTACTATACTTTTTACAAACACACATATTTTAAATTCCTTAAATCTTTGAATGTATTTTTGTGATTATTTAAAATGAAATAATAAAATGTTCTATATATAATAAGTTTACCATTTATCTCTGAAAACTAATTTTCAAGTATGATGTGTACCATTAGAAGAGTTCACCATGCAAAACATTTGGAAAGTTAAAACCACCCAGGTTTTGTGAATAGACAGTAGAAATTCTTGTTTCCAGTGCTTTCAAGTCTTGTGTTGGTATCTCCCAACCAAATGGAATAGTTCATTGTAAATAGTTAGAAAAAAGAACTACCTCAGGTTCCTCGTATTCTTAAGTAAAATGCTGTAATTTTTGGTAGTTGTATCATTTTATGTCCTGAGTAAAAAACTACAGTCCACAAAATACTTATTAAGTACAACTGCAGCAAGATATAGTTAAAACTGAAAGAATTAATCTCTGTGAAAGTCATAGACTAATTCAAAGGGATCATTCAGTTAAAATTTAATTATGTGGGATTAAAAAAATCATGCTTTAAAAGAAAATTTAAGAAACTTTTCACACATGAAAGAAATAAGATCCTCTGATTTATAGGCCTTGACAGTAAAATGACAGAGAATTTAGTGAGTCTTCAAATTTGCAAACCATCACAACAGATATAGTTGAACACCATTCTGCATAGTCTGTGGAACTGAACCAGGTAAGGAGGAGATCTTGCTCATTGCCTCATTTTTCATTTGATCTTTATGGGGCTTTTATCAGAGAGACTGATAGAGATTAAGAATTTAAATTCTGAATGTGAAATGGATATATTATGTGATAAAAAAAGCACTTTGAAAAAGCATAACCTGTGTTTCTATCAGTTTCAAATTTGCATTTACCTAAGAACTGCTCCATTTCATTCGCGTTTTTTATAAGTCCCTTTGTAGCCATTTTCCCAACACACCCATTGCTCATCTCAAAACCATAAAATCCATAAAAATTACAGCTCTATAAATTTGTTAAGATAGCTTCACTTTGCAACAGCATTGATACTAAGATAAGAAGTGATTTTTTTGATCTTTCCAAACACATTCAAAGTCTCTACTTGTTTAATTTTTCTCTTTTCCCTTCTCTTTTCTTTTTATTTTGTCAGTGTTCTTTTTAGCAATTGTGACCATAAGGCAGCAGAAGAAGAAGAAGCCTCCCTTTTCAGAGAAGATGGAAGAATTCAGAGAGAATATTGTCAGTTATGACGATGAAGGGGGGGGCGAGGAGGACACAGAAGCCTTTGATATTTCGGCACTGAGGACACGCACTGTCCTGCGAACGCACAAACCTCGGAGGAAGGTGGCCTCCGAAATCCAGAGCCTCTACAGACAGTCTCTGCAGGTGGGCCCAGACAGTGCAGTCTTCAGGCAGTTCATTTCAGAAAAGCTCGAAGAAGCAAACACAGATCCCAGAGTTCCTCCCTACGACTCCCTTCAGACTTACGCCTTTGAGGGGACTGGCTCCTCGGCAGGATCCCTCAGCTCCTTGGGTTCCAACACTTCGGACATGGACCAGAGCTACGACTACCTTGCAGACTGGGGACCTCACTTCAAACAGCTCGCAGGCATGTACATTTCCCATAGAAGTGCGGGGGATTAGGCACGCTTTGGCTTGTTCTTTTGTTCTCCTAAGTCTCAGCAACCAAGCGCAACTCTGGATTTTTAAAAAGGAGATCATCCCGCATTTAAACATGAAAAAGAAGAGCACAAGAGTTTCAGAATGGAAAGCCTTGGATGTGGAAATCTCTTGAAAAATCACAGCAGGGGTGTTATGACATGAGGGGATGGAGGTTATTGTTTAGAAACATTGTGGTTATCTAGGTGCTTGAATGCAAACTATGCCGCTTTGGATATCTAGGTCCTCTTCTGGATACTGAAAATCTGGATCTTGCATGCACGAAAGGAGGAGTAGAAGCCATAAATGGATGTTGCAAGCATTCTGTCATCCATTAGCTTTAAATGGTTTCCAAAGCTGACAGACTTTTGCTGTTGCAGTTGAATACATACATTAACCAAAGTTAAACATACATATTTGTATAATGCTTCATTATATAAATATAATTGTGTGAAAAAGTAGACCCTAGATATTCTAATGCCGTTGTCAGAAGTGCTCACAAAATCATCTATTTATTGTTCTTAGGATGATAGAACTAAAAAAAATGCCTTTTCCTATCAGTATAAAAATAAAAACCGATTACAACATCAGCAAGTATTTGCTGCCATTTCAGTTTTTAATGAAGCTATTGGAAAATGTGTAAACCAATACTTAATTTAGCAAATAAGATAGGAAAAAGAATCAATATTTAACTTAAATACTGCAATCGACCACATTATGTATTACTGCACTTCAAACAAAATGCTGTCCAAATACAGGCATTTTACCTTTTATTAAGAGTTTAAAGGATGACTGATTTACCAGCACAGATTTATTTTTTTATTATGGAATATAAAATTAGCTGCAGTAGTCAGTTTTATTATAACAATATTAAGAATCTTTAAAATGCTAAACTGGTGGTTATAAAACTTTATGTATGACATTAGATAATAAGATAATAAAATGCTTTAAATGCTAATCCACTTTGAAAATGATCCTGAATCATTCTGCAAGACTGAAGTAAGATTTCAAAATTAATTTCACACTGTATTTTTTCCAACCATTCCATAACAAATATAAAGCTCTCTCAGAATATTTCTTTATTTATACCACTACCCAGCAGCAATTTTGGAACTGAGGTCATCAAATGTATTCAAAATGGTCTGTCTGGAAAAAGCAGCCCACCTGTATTTTATTCATCTCCCTTTCACTGAGTTCTCATTTTACAGAAATTATATCTTGTAATCAACTGATTCAGTCTCCTAAAAGCTGGCATCAGGATAACCAAATTATGGAACATATTTCTTTCTGTTTTCCTTTTTTTTTTTTTTCCGAAGTAAGATTTTAGGTAAGTGCAACTGAATTACAGAGTCAGGAAGGCTTATGCAAGGAAGAAACAAAGAGATAAACCAGCTCCAACAATCAAAAAAGGTATGCAACAAACAAATTCTCTAATGTTAACTGCAGTTGCTCATCACTGAACAAAACCAAGGTATGCAGGCTAAGTGGGTAAGTGCCAGTGCAGAGTTTAATTCCTGGTACCTAAAAATAAAACATGAAGGAGTTTGAAAATTAGAAGAGATTTCCAGGGTGAGGCCTGGTAAGGACAGAAACCCTATTCATTATATTCATAGCTGGAAAATTATGGGTTGAGGGGTATAGGGGTAGGGTGGCCATCCAACCAGGTGCAGATGAAGTAGTACCTGCTTCATAAGAAAAAGAAAATATTCTTGCCAGTCTCGTGGTAGAATGCCAGTGTGAATGAGCAGCTACAAAAGAGCTTTAAAAGATGCACAGTAAAAACACTGTATTAATGACTAACCTTTTACTCCAATGGCTTTCAAACAGATGTGACAAAATTACTTTTATTTGAGATAATATTACATATTGTCATTTGCTGCATGGAGAGGACTAAAAGAGAGAACGAATATCGACAGTAGTTGTTGACAACAGTGAAAACTACATGTTTAGGATTAGGTCTGTAGATTTATGTGGGTTATACCCTAAACAAATCCTTATTCCACAGATGGACCCAGTGGCTTTAAGAGAATTCTTTGTGCTTTCAGGTTGTATTTAGTATGAAAAGGATAACAGTGTCTGATCCTTTCTCAATCAAGAGATTTTGTCCATTAATGTGGGGAAATAGCCTTGAGCACTCAAACATATTTGTGTTTATAATTTTCTCTCTTTACGGTGAGGTATTTTAAAAAGTAATAATTTTTGTAACTTGTGCATACCACTAACGTAGTTTTTGTAACCTATGTATGCCATTGTCAGGAGTTTCTATGTGAAAAAGAATAATGGCCTGCAGTGGATCTTAAATGATCTTTAGCTGAAAAAGCCTTAGATCATGTTTACGTTAACATAGAAAGGGTATGTTTTTCCCTGAAACAAGAAGTTATTCCTGGCTGTTAGTGGACCACACCCTATTAGGTTCCTGGTGTTCAATCTAAGTCAAGCTTGTCAATTCATTTCTACATTTGAGAGAAGAACGACTGAACTTACCTAGTAACTTCACGCTTCCTTTAAGTTAGCTGAACAATGTGCAGAAAAAAATAAGTTGTTTAGAATCGTCTTCTTATTTGAAGGAAGTAAACATTCTAAGTAAAAAAACTTTATCATATAGGAGATCGCAATCATGAATAATATGATATTAATGAAGGATAAGTTATAAGTTGGAGTTTCTGATGACGAAATCTATTAAATTTTGGCATGGTTTTCCCAACAGAATCCTCGATTATCTTTACCTTTCATAATTTGATTAGTAGCTAGAATTCACTATGTTATTGGGTGAACTGAAGAGTGCAAGTATGGTGACAGATGATAAATAAATATTCATCTGTTCATGACCTGTCCAAGGGAATATAAGGACTTATTTGCTGGTCAAAGGAAGTATGATCACATACACCGCTTTTCTATATGAATGCTTTGAAGAGATATTCCTCTAGATGCTGGTTTTTTTTCAACCTGGTAAAGAGAGAAGTTAAGAACTGGTAAAATATCAGACAAAAGAATGGCTTTCTGTTTCAGTCTCACTCATATGGATTCAGAGTGTTGTAGGTTTTGTTTTATTATATAAAAGCCAAAGAAATTAAGACCATGCATATATAATAAATGTTCAGCATTCATATGTCTGAAGTTAGAAAGAAAAATTACAAATCACTTGATAGCACATTGCACCTTCATACTCATTGCTGTGAGTGGAAAAGTATATTTTGTTTATCAATTAAGCCAAAATAAAAATTTTCAACTTCCTTTTCACTTTATATATCCTGATGCAGGTTTTTTATCATCATAACATTGAGAAGAAATCCTGCATACTACCGAGGATAGTCTTAGTTTTCAATTCACATAATTTTCCTACTGCATTTTCTCATGAGAATAGTCATTGCACTCCTAGCTTTGCTTTCAAAATTTGCATTGGAAATCTGGTTGTTTTAACACTCATTCTTAACTATAAGGGGTTACCCTGTCAGACGAGGGTAAAATTTGTTTGAAAAGACACTGTGTATTTTATGCTTGAAAGTCAGATCTAATATATGCTCTCTCAGGAGCAGAAGTTGAAGGAGTTTATGTGATTTTACTTTCTGGAAAAGAAGGCATTTCACCCTTGATCCAGATTACAAACAAATAGAATAGAATTTATATGAAAAAAACCAGTATCTATTAGTAAGGTCTGTAACATTTTTTTACCAGAAAATTGGTAAACCTATGTATTATAAAGAAAAATAGAGATAATTATTTTTTATTTTAAAAAATGCTGACATATTTGGAAACAATAATTTGGTTGCTTTTGTATTTGTTTGGAAAAAAGAGAAATTCTTCACACATGATTCTATATCAGCCTTCTGTCTCATACAAAGAGTTCAAGGAACAGTAACATTTAACTCTAGTGCACAGAAGGATAAAACATGCATACAGAGAGATTGCTTACATCAATATGAAACAATTTACCCACAGCAAATAGATAATAACATTAGTCAGAGATATATATAGGACTCAGCAAGATGTCTGCCAGCAAAAGCAGTTGAATATATGACACTAAGAGCAAAAATTAATAAATACATTTAGAAACCATCAGTACTTCAAAAAACTCATATAGCAGAAACTGGAACAGGATATCAAAGGCTCTTAATCCCCCATACATTTTAATTATTATTTAGCTAATGTTTTCATGATATTGAAGTTTACGATTCAAGTAAGACCCCACATATGGAGGTACAAATTGATTTGTTTTGTAGAGAGACAATAAAGTCTCCATATATATATCTGACCAAATGGATACTACAAAATTTATTGGATTAAAACTTAAAAGGATACAAACTTACCCATAGGAATATATATGTAATTATATATGAAGCATTCCTTCTGACATCGTTGTAAGTAAATCAGTCTCTGTTATTAGAAATTCCTCTGAAAAGACTTTAAAAAGGATGTCTTTGACAAATGTTTTAATGGCTTGGGAGCTGGAAAAAGAATTTTTTACATACTGATCCTGTAAATTGGACTTAAAAATTTCAAAAATATCCTGCATTATTAAGAGTGAGGACACCTGAGAGATAAGCAAAAATTGGATGACCCTGAAGGAAGAAGAATAGAAAATGGTTAAAATTTATTGACAAAAATAAAGATCATCCACTCTGGAAATAGTAGTGAAAAAAAAAACCAACCCTGCTATTATACTGGGCACTTATCCAGTAGGCAATTAAACAGGACAAGAATAGTCTAGCTGTTAAAATAACTGAAATGACAACAACATTCATTCCAGAAAAGGAAAAAACAATCAAATATGAACCAAACCTGTGCAATATAATAGATAATATAAAATGCTGACCATTAAACTAAATTGAAATTAGACTACCGAACTGTTTAATTACTTGGCAGCTCATTCTGTTTGTCAGACTGTGACCAGCCACACTAATACTGTTTCTGAAATTCACATTCATTTAAAAAGTATGCCAAAGGTAGATCCAATATTATTATTTATGCATTTTCATAGGACAAAAAAATCTAGTTTTTAATTTATTATTTATTGCATATGTACAAACACTTTGGCATACCAAGATAAGGCGTTCAACAGATGTAAAAGAGGTGATAAAAGAAGTTATCCTTAAACATCTTCCAGACTTTCAACAGTCTAATTCAATATGCCCATATTTCATTGGTATCTGATGAGCCTCATTTCATTGGTTACAAATGACAATTTACTTATATCACTTATGAATTCCAAGTATTATTACAATTACTTTATAATTATTTTATGAGCATTCTCAACAACTAGATTGTCTAAAGTAATACATTTTCCGGGTTCTTTTTGTGAAAATATCTTATTATCACAAAAGTCTTACCCTGCTTTTCCATCACTGAACATATAAACATCCTTGTCAGCTTCTGTAACCACTTGCATCCACTGTGGTACGTCTAGCTCAACCTCAGCCACCTAAAAATTGCATTAAGTTATTCAACTTCGTTCCTATCCTGTGTTGCCACTACCTCAGACATCAGAGAAATTCTAGGCAGGCTGGACTCTCCAGGACTTCAAAATGAGAGAGGCATCCTTCCTTATGGGACAGGCTTAGACATGGTAGACTTTCCATAGCAAAGAACTCCTAAGGCATCTCCTTCGTTGCACTGAGGACACTGATAATCACCCCCAAAGCTTCCTCTACTTTCCCCAGTCTGATAGGGGTATAAGGGTTCATCTTTGTCCTTTTACCTTCATGCACATTTGGATTTCTTTTTAAAAACTCTGTATTTTTCTTTGATGATAGCTTCTGTCAGCCTTGAAAGATTATTATTGCTTTATATTTTCCTACTAACAGCTAAAAGTTTTGAAGTCAGCTCCTGTGGCAATAGCTATTTTGATATCACAAATTTCAGGAAATATGGAGAAAGATACATGAAATCAAGGCCAAAAGAGGTCAAATGATCGCTCTAGTTGGTTAGCTCCTGAGCTAGAAATAAGTTGTAGATCCTGAAATATCATCCATACTTTTTCTTTGTCTCAGTGGCCATGAGGAACCGAGTCAAGGTGGCGAGCACCTTGTTTGTGTCTAAATCACCCTCTCTTTTGTATACTTTTGCTATTATTGTTGTTGTTACTATTCATTTCTAATACCATTAGTGTTCATTTTCAGTAAATTTTTATCTCGATCCATAGTCTCTGCCTTTGTCCCCCTCTCACCAGAAAGGGACACAGGGAAGGGGGACAGATTATTTGGAGTTTAATTCCCAGCTGGTTTTAAACCACCACATTTCATACAAAAATTCTATATCCACCTGAGTTGGTCAGTTCTGGTTTTGTACATCACTTGGAAAAACTTCTTAGCATGTAACCAAAAGATTTGCTTGAGGACATTTTTATATATTTGCTAACCTTCTTTAATGAACTCATTAATCTTTCTTCGCTGGTCTACAAGTCTGATTATACTTTATATGATTTGTTCTACATAGACTGAATACTTCTTTATGCTAAAACTCATTTTAACCAGGTTGTGATATTGCATCCCTTTGGTGATCAGAAGTTAAGCACTAGTAAGTGTTTTGCACCTTGTTCCTTGTTTTGAACTCCTGTTCCAATAGCAACATCCTGAGACAATAGTTTCAAGGCCTCTTCTCATTTTGTGAATTTATTATATTCTGGATTTTATTCTAAGATCATAGGTTCATTCTACAGCAAATAACTCTTTCAAACAAATACAAAAATACAAGTATAGATATATATAATTACACCACATGACTATATAAATCTAAGCAAAGCTGAAACAAGTCAGATGGTAGTTACCTGACCATTAGATAATTTTTCATGGTTAAAAAAAGCCGTAACTTATCTTCACTCAGGCCAAGATAAACCAGAGAATTGATGATGTTCTGGGGCCTGTCTTATCTTGACACTAAGCTGCTCACAAGCAGAACCTCTCCATAGTTGCTCTCTACATGTCTGCAATCACTGGAAGATTTTCAAAGTTAAAACTCATTCAGAAGCTAAGAATTAACTGTCTCCTAAAATTTCAAGTATCTCTGGAAAATGAATTGCCCTGAAAGGAGGTGACGATATCCCTTACCTTATGCACTGAAAATTAAATCCAGTTTGTACCATCTTTCTAATTTTCCTTTGAATTGTCCAGGATATAAATTAACTGTTCCTGAAATTCCTTGCAAAATACACACTGCATTTGAATATTGGTGTTCTCCAAAGATCATGGAGACAATTTTAGCTTTCCAAGTTTTTCCTCCTTATTGACTTACTGGCTTGTAGGATTCTGACAAGTGTGCACTTTTTGCTCTGAGCATATTCTTGATGTTTCTTTAATGTAGACCTTTAAAAAAAAGAAAAAAATAGAGAGAGAAAAAAAGAAAAGACCAGGAGGGAACCAAAAACTCAGCAAGCAGGTAGAAGTATCATTGAGGAATGCAGTTTGAAAGACAATCAGAAATGGAACCTACTGGGATTTCTGCAAGTTAAGCTGTAATAAAAGAAGAATTTCAACCTTTATTTTCCCTTTGTAGGACACAAAATACCCTTACACACATTTAACAGCAGTCCTGCTCTTGCAGAGACCTGGGACATCAGAAATGCTTTCCATATTATTGGTCTCTTAGAGTGGCATGTTGCTGATATTTCACTGAAGATTTTAAGTTCATGATAGTGTGGTGGGAAGTATTTTTGTAATCCTTACTAGGAGTTGAAAATGGGAAAAATTTTCAAAGACGTATCAGGATCATTAAACACAAATGAACAGATCTCATATACCTTCAATTTTTATTATTATTACCTTCCATTATTATGACTTCTGAAGTCTGGCAGTTTAACAAAGTCTAAGAATGAGTGCCCTTCTCTACAGGTAATGTTTGCAGAAAAGATAAGGAAATCTTGATGTCAGTTTGCACAAAAAAACCCAAACAAACAGAAGTTCCATTGGTTCTTGTAGTGGACTTCAACCACCCCAAAATCTGCTTGGATTTTTTTATTATTTAAGAGGTGCAAACAATATTATGCATATGTAGGTAGAGAAAGAATACAAACTCTGTTTTCTTAGCTAAATAATATCATCCTAATCCAAACAATTCTTGCTTATTTCTTTGGTCACAGTTAGGAAATTCTCATTAAGTTTTACTGCTTCTGACTTCCCAGGAATTTAATATTCCCTGCCATTTTTTCAAGAAGTTGGCATACTGCAAATAAAGTTTGGTTCTAGGCATACCTGAAGGACATTTTGTATTTCTATCCATTTCCTACTATCTCTCATAATAGTTGAAAGGAAGCCCTGCAACCTGTACCTTAGAGAAGAATGTGGGAGGACAAAAAGAAAAAACAAATGTCATGCATCTCAAAAACAAAATAAGAAAATTAAGTAATAACTCATCCTCAGTAACAAAACATAAAAACAAAGAAGCCAGAAAAAACTCAGACCTTGAAAAGCCATTAAAAGGTAAGCTTTAGAGGTGAATCTGAGAGAGAAACATCAATTTTCTTTCCTTTGTGATTGTTTTGATATGACACTATACCTTGATCCATCCTTTGAGCTTTCAAAAGTACATATGTGGCAACAGTGTAAAGAGATGAAGACATTATTTTCTGACAAAACAACTATTTTCTTCAATGCTATTTACACTTTGATTTTTCAGGCTAATCTTTGAGCACTTTCCAGGCAGCAGTCCAGCTTAATCTGACATTATAGCTTTCAAAAATGTCCTTCTTCTGGTCTCAGATGCCTTTTTCGACTATGCATGCTTCCTCATCAAAACAGCTAATTAAAAATACCTAATTATCCAATTTACAACACATGTTCTATATTCCTACCACCTGAAACTGATATTCTGAAGCCCTAGAGCACACTTAACCCTGTCTTATGCAAAACAAGTGGAAAACAAACAAGTGTCTACTGATTTTCTTAAAAGGTATTTTTCTTTTTACTGAGAGAGGATTCTCAGCTGGAACAATCAATCATCTGTACACTGAGAAACGATATTTAAAAAGTCCTTAAAATAGCGTAATTGTGGGGATATTTATAGTGGGTTTTTTTGGGTTTTTTTTTTTTTTTAAGTGTGGAGCTATTTACTGGGGGTTATGTTTCACGCAGATTTGCTTAGACTAATGGATGGGAAAAAGATCACTAAACAGTTGCACTGCTGGAAATTCTGTATGTCTATAGAAACACATTGGCTCATTAAGGCTATACTCCTATGCTTTAACGCCGAGCAATTTTATACAATATTAGACTATTGAAAGAATTCTGAAAATGTTTGCCCAACATGTTTATATTAATGTTATTCTGCATTTTGGGACAAGCCTAAAAACTTCACTAAGAACCTTATCACTTGTCCATTGTGTTTCTGCACCTTGCTGCAAATCATTGGAGTAAAGCAATAGGACTAAACTCTTGAGTTTTGAACTGCTACTCTATCAAGTCTTTGTTGTTGCTATACAGTATTTGTGGTGTTGACAGCATCCATCAACTGAACTTATTTTGCAAAGTTATTGAAACAATCTTAATGAAATATAGCTAGGTCTGCTGGCTTTATTTATATATTTATTTATTTTTATGATGGTTGCAGAATATAGTTTTTTAATCTATTTAAGCGGTGAATTTTTATTGCTTTACTGAAGACCCAAAGATCCAGTGCTTATTGAGAATTACTGCACAAGCAGCTTCCACTAAGTAGATGATTATGTACATCCTTTCATGCTCCTATATTAACTTAAATGCTGATTATTGTGGTTCTTTTTCATTTTTTTCTTTTTCTTTTTTTTTTTTTTTTTTAATTTAAGATGGTTCATATGGGTTCAAGTCTTAGCATGTAAAGCATAGATGTGCTACTGTAGGGTTTACTTTATATACCATGGAGCTTATTGGTGGGAAAATCCTGATATCCAGGATTAACTTCACACTGTGATTAACTTTTCAGGGGCAACAGAATGGGATTTTTAATTCTAGGTTTTAATAAGTTTATGTCATTTATCAGTTGAACACTGGTTAGAAATACACTATTCTCACATCAAATGTTTTTATTCTGCATCCTCTTTTTCAGCTTCTAGTAAACCAATTCTGCAAATAATTCTAATTCTTTCTTAAAAGATTCATTTCAGAATAGACTCACACAAGGCTTTAAAATGGTAATATTTCAGTTATTTTCCTTTCCAAGTGATTTTTCTATCAAATGACATAAAACTGTTAATGCAATGTCCACTGGTAAACAAACCAGGCTTATTTATGGCTTACCTATTCAGCTGCAGGGGGAGAGGAGAAAAATAATAAATATTTTTATTGCTATTCTGCGTAAGAAATACTAAAGTATTTGATACTCTTCTTGAGATAAGCAAGAATGTATTGTAGAGCTCTTAAGATATATATAATTCAAGGTCATTCCATGCAGCTGATATTCTATGCAGTGATATTTTGTCTCTGAAATGTCAATAAATTCAATTTGATTATGGGATATACAAACTAACATCCTTTTTTTCTTCTTTTTTTTTTTTATATAGGCCATTGTGTGTACAACATCTTTCTGCCTCATGAACTTTTTTATCTCCGATTTCTAAAAGTATAGTCATAGTAAATCTAACCATAAAAACAAATTGTTAGTCTGGATATTGATCCCGATCCTTCAACAGCTGAAAATTATTTACTTTGCTGCATACATAGACTAAAAGGGTTTCTCTGCAAGGTACTAGGAATGCTTCAGGAGTTCACCAAAATGCTATGAAAAGTGGTACCCAATGCAGCACCCGGAGCCATGGAGTATTCCCTGCTTTACGAGACACTACCAGGAAGGCAGCAAAAGAAGTGTGGCACAAACAGGACTCTGCACAGGAGGTGTTCTCTTCCTGCCACCATTGTTCATGTGTCTGTATGTATGAATAGAGTATCGTGTGAATATTCCCACCATCCCCTGAGCTGTCCAGATGCCAGCCACCTGTAGACATAGAAACTGTATTATCATTCAAGCACACAAATAAACCCTTTCTGGAAAGAAATTGTGCTAACTTGTCCTGAACGCAGCTCAGCTATGCAGCTCTGAAATCATAACAGGCTCACATGTGGCTACCTTGACATATCTACATCTGCCTGCCTGCACTTCTCTGCAGAGAGATGCTCTAATAGTAGCTTCATCCTGACTAATTGTGTGAGGATTATTTTACTGTTAGGGGTCAAATTAAAAAGAGCAGCTTCTCAGGGGAACCTTCATCAGTATTTTGTGGGTTAGCTATTTTAACAGCATCCAATAACACTGCAAATTGCAGAAGTGGACCTTCCATTATAAATCACTTGTTTCTTCAAGTGGTGCTCTGTTTTCTAATTAATTGATCATATAAGACTTAAAGAAACTCAGGGCCAAAAATTGCTGGAAATTATAGGAGAGTAGTCGAGCACTTTAAATCAGACATGAAAGGTTAAATTCTGCCTTTGAGCAGTACTCATGTCAGGCATACTACAGCCTGAAAACATTCACTTTATGAAATAAACTTCAGCTATTTTTATTCTGCACAGAGAATAGAAAGCCAGATAATTTACTGCAGTAGAGCAGATGCTTGTTTTGTTTTGACATTATTATTGTTATAAAGAATGAAAAATAAGCAATACCAGCCAATGGAGAAATGTTATTGCTATAAATGAAGAGCTTTGAAATACTGCACAAATTGAGACCAAATCAGACCAAGAGAGAGCATTATATGAAAAGATCTCTAAGAAAAAAAAAAAAAAAAAAGCAAGAATTCTTATAAAAGAATAAAACAGGAAGTAATAAAAGTGGTTATGGACTAAGCTTTGTTTCTCCACCACGATGGATCTCTTGCTGTTCAGAGACTGCAGTGGTTTCTATAGGGGAGTTAGAGGCCAGGAAAGGGAACTGTAGATGAAACAAGCAGCATCCCCTTAAGGAAGGCAGAACTTAGGGAAGGCAAGGAGCACCCATCATCCTCCTCATTGGTAATGAGGTCAGAGCTTACACAAAGTGCCTCACTCTAAGCAGCGTGGTTGGTTGATGGTAAGTTAGGGTTGATAATTAATCTAAAATACTCAAACCTAGTGCTCAAAAAGTTAAAACTGAAAGCCAGAACGTACATGGTTTCAGAATGAACTGTCCTAAAACATGATGAGCTTTGTCTGTGCAAGGGGCATGAAAGAATTCCCATATATTCCAAATTGCCACAAAAGGCAATTTGGATAGAAGCTCCCATGTAGTTGGTATGTCTCCCCTTAACTCGTTTTCCAAAATTTGCATCAAGGGTCTATTTACCATCAGGTTTTTGGCTGGTATGCCAGGGCAGAAAATTGGCATCAAGTAAGAATGACAAATTCTAGTTGTTTAATATGTGACACCAGCTATCTCAGCTGATGGCACTTGCTCATTCAGTTTCATTGATATGACTTTTTTTTCTTTATTATTACTCTTCCTGGTATAGGATTTGGGAGTAAGATATTTTACAACTATTGTATCAGCTCCATATATGTGTGTATATATATATATATATATATATCTTCCTCTAACGGGTTAGATTTAGTGAACCAGCTGAAACACCAGCTGTAGCTGTGATTTAGTTTACTAATTTGTTTTTGTGAGATATAAATATATGAATTAGGCGAAAATGACAAAACAGGCCTAAAAACGTCTAAAAGTAAAGTATAAAGATAGTTTATTGTTACTAAGTAGGATTAAAAGGAACACTACATTAAGAAAGTAAAAAAAAAACAAAAAACAAACAAACAAAAAAAACCCACAACATTCCTTCTTCATCAGTCCCCACCCCTCCCCCAGGCCCTATTCACTTCAGGGCATACACAGACCTCCTCACAGGTTTCTCAGGAGAGAGAGCAAAGAGATTAACAAAGATGGAATTTCTGGTCAATATTAGAGTT
>VZRO01005464.1:882054-895951 GCA_013397915.1 Daphoenositta chrysoptera
TGCCCTGGCATTTGGGGGAGGGGGGCGCGGCCCCGGCTCCCCAGGGCCGGGGCCGGAGCTGTCCCCCTCCCCATCCCTCTTGCAGCCTCCCAGGGCCACTGGATCAAAGAGGCTGTTCCCTTGCCTCCTACAGGTTTAAATATGCAAAATCGCAGAAGAGCCATTGGATTAAAAAGCTGTCAATTAATTTCAGCTCCAATCCACGACAATTCCTAATGAACATTTGAGGCAATGTCATGACATTGGTTTGAGTTTGTCCGGTATGCTGGGAGTCCAGCATGAGCCCAGGGAAAAACAAGGCTGTCTTAGTCTATAATAATGGTTGTTTTGGTGTGCTTCTCTTCCATACATTCTAATCTTTCAAGCATTCTTTTCAGTATTTACTTCTTCCTCGATTGTTGTCTTATCATTTCAATTGGTATTGCTTTTAAAATATATTTTTGTTCTGTTATATATTAGCATCCATCTCTAGGAATCTGCTGTCAAAGTAGTGAAACTTGTTTTTTTCAGTTCAGTAATAGCTTCTCTGGCTTTAAGATTTTGCAGCTTTTGTTTTTACATCTCACTCAGAAATTTTCATTCTACTGTTTCTTTGAATGACTGTTTTTTTCAGAAAGATTATTATTATGAAGATGATTCCTTATGAAATTCACATAATTTGCCATTGACCTGCACTGGCATATCTAGTGTTGGCAGGGGGTTCTAGGTTCCCCCTCTTACCTCTCCACAAGCCAAATATCTGTTTTGTGAAACAGAATGTGAGTTTTTTCAGCTTTTCATCCAGATCATTAATAAGATCTTGAAGAGGGCTGGACGCAGTACAGGTGCCTGGGATACGCTGCCTGATGCTGGCCTCTAACTAGACTTCATGCCACAGATCACCATGCTTCGGGCTTGGGTGCTCAAGGGTTTTCAATCCACCTCCACGCTTATCCAGACCATACTTCAGCAGCTTGTCTTTAAGGATCTTACAGGAGACAGAGCCAAAAGCCTTCCGCAGGATAAGGTATCCAATGTCCACTGCTTTCCCCGCTTCCACCCACTCAGTCATTTTATTGTAGAAGACTCAGAGTGGTCAAGCATGGCTTCCCCTTTGTGAATCCTTGCTGACCCTTTTAACCACCTTCTTGTCTGTCAAGTGCCTGGAAAGTTTACAGAATTAGTTATTCTAGGATTTTACCTTTTTTTATGACCTACGTTCTACTATATTTGAAGGCCAGTCTCACAGCAGAATCTCAATCAAACCAACATTCACACCTCTGGAATACTAGTGAATTTGAGACAATCTTGATTGATTTTTCTACCTTTAAAATAGACCAAGTAATATTTTACTGTTTTGTATGGAGCAGAATATATTTCTGTTAAATTGCCTCCTGAATTCATAGTGTTCTGTAAAATCCAGGTGGTTTTTTTTCTTTTTTCTGGTATATCAAGGCAAGTGGAAAATCTTTATCAATCTTTCATCAACTAATTTATTGTACAATTTGACTAAAGATTAGGTTAAAATAATGCAAAATACATTAAAAATTATGGTACATTTACAATACAATTCTCTATAGCTTCTAAATTGGTGAAGAGTCATATTCCAAGTTTAACAGAATCATAGAAAATTATCTGGGATTTCAAAGACAGAAAATTATTAGCTTGAAATTGTCATTCATTGAAATGTCTCTCCAGTAATTTATAAAGGCATTGATTTCATAGGCTAGCTTCCAAATTCAGGTTGGCAATAAATTCTTAGCATCAAATTGTAAACATGAGCACCAAGTGACATCACTAAACTACAGAGAACTTGGGAAGTTTCCAGAAATTTATTTACAAATTTCAGATAATTAATTTGACGGAAGGCTTGTCAGTGTTCACTTTTCATATCAAATAGAGGCTTCTATTAAAATTGTCTATTTTGAAGTGCTCTATTTTTTGTCTATCCACAATCAAAAATAATGAGGGCAGAGAGGACTTTTTTTTCTTGGAGTGAGTGGGTGGTGGGTGTTACTTGTTGGCTTGTTTGTTGGTTGTTCTCTCCTGGTTTACAATCAAACATCTGACACTTGTAAGTAGTAGTATCTATTATTCTAAAGATATCTTGATTGGCATCACTAAAATTACCCTGTAATAGTTAATGCATTAACTATCTGAGGAATAAACTGTCAAAAATAACTAGGAAAACTTTAGCTTCTTATTTTCAGAATCAATTAATTGGTACCTACCATATTAACCTTGAGTACACACTATTTTTTTGCTTTTCAAGAAAGAAAAATGATGTGTTGCATTTACAGAGATGTGCATTTTAATCTGCATTTGGCATTATTTTCAACATTCTCCTCACAATTCATGTGCAGTAAAATGCGTTCTCTGCAGAACCAGTTTTATGATACATGTGAAGGGATACATTTTATTTTAATTTTATAAATGTACTTTTAAAGGCATTATCATAGCTACTAGAAAGCCAGTCATGGCTGAGCCCTTTTTGCACATAGGAGTGAAGAAATTGTGATCCAAATGATCACATCTGCTTCAAAGACCTCATGGGTTAACAATGCTAAAAATATCCAAAAACATTGGCTATCTACATACAAGGATTTCAGGGAAGAGAGACAAACTGTTGGTTATATCTCATGAGTCTTTTGGTGACATTTCCTTTTATTCAGGGCTAGATTTTATTTTTTGGGCAAATGAAATGGTGCAAAGCACCAAGAAGGAAAGAGACAGTGAATTTGGAATAGAGGCTTGCTTTCTTGCTTTTCTATATAGTAGTGCAAAATTGGAGACCAGGAGAAGAATATGGCTCTTTTTTCGTGAAAGTAATCTGTGTTGAAAAAATCCTGTAAAATTTAAAATTCAGTATGACTGCCACACATGTGAACTTAGACTTTCCAAATTGATAGAAAAATAAATGATGTAAATTTAATACCTATTTTTTTTCTTAGTTCAAGTTTCATCCCACAAGTTAAAAATAATGTAGCAGGAGCCAAGCAAAGTGATCTCGTCTCTCTGATAAGGATTGCTCTGTGAGTCAGATTATGCATCAACAGTACTGAGATCTTTTTCTGGTATTGTAGAGACTGTTTCTCTTTGTAGAGGTGCCACCTCGCCTGTCATTCTTTGTGTTGTTTTTTAAATGATGTGTTTTTATCAATATGTTGGGCTTGGTTATATACAAAATTACCATTCTGTGTTCTACAAAATGTGCATGGAAATTTTCCCTAAGTCTTTCCCTTAAGGATTATTTCTGTCCAGCAGTGTGGATAAACTCAGCCTCCAACATAGTTTTGAAGGTAATGTAAATCCAGCCCTCAGTAACAAAATATTTATCTGTATGGGAATATTTCAAAAATCAATAGAAGGAGGAAACCATAGGTGAGGTAATATGTCATAGTTACACAATCTTTTCTGGTTTTCCATTATATATAATTTTCACCTATGTTCTATTTTCAAAATGAAGTTAAGCATAAGTCAATTATTTAAACATCTCTTTTTTTAAAATAGTAGCTACTATCTTATTTTCTTTACAGCAATTCAATTATGATTGTATTCCAAAAAAGCACCCTGATCCCACTTTCACTGGAAACAAAAGCAACCAAAAAAGGACCCAGAAACCAAACAAACGAGCAAGTAAAAATTGAATTTATTTCAAATTTCAGCATATACTTATATTCTTTTTCTAGGGGATGAATGTTTCCTTTTTGGTATGAACACTTAAATCTAAATTAAAGTTGGTTTTGAGTAGAAGGCTAGAAGTTTAGTATTATTAATAGCATTGTACTTCTTTGTTGGACTGAAGAGATCAAATCTCCAAACTCTTGGAATTCGGAATTTTAAAAAGTTTGGGGTGGGGAGTGGAGGGGGGTGGGAAAGAAAAAGATCAGAAGGAAAACTAATCTAATGTTGTTCAATATTTTGTTAAAGCTCAAGGAAGGCCCTGCAGCTGAAGTATTGTTTCTAATGTTATGTTTCCCTTCTAGATTGTAATTTATTAATGTTTTCTTTTGTACCAAAGTATGAAGAGACATAAAGATTTTATCTATTATTTAAAATTAATGAGGAGCATACTACTTTACTGGGAAAGAACATCAGAAGAAAATTTTTTTCCCTTACAAAAGGAAACAAGTTTGTAAGCAGATTTGGGTTGTGTCTCTGGATCTTCCTGGTTTGTGAGGTGAACTTTGAAAAATTATTTAAAGTACTTATGCTGAAGTTCCTGCATATTTATGCTATACTGATATATGCAAAGTCAGCTCTTAGGTGCACTGCATGCTTTGATTAAAATCTACATTGAGATAGCAAAATTTCAAGACAATAACATGTATTTTTTTATGAATCAAAGCCTCTTGACTGTATCTCTTCCATTCAGTTCAGATGTTCTGAGGCAATTTCTTGTAGAAAAAGACATTAACAGCTAAAAATCTTTGAAAATGTTTGGTAATTTGAATTTAATGGCCTTCCAGCTGAACCTGAAACAAACTCAACCCTCCCCATAAATATTCAGCCTTGCAATATCCCTGTCACTTCATATGTCCCATGGGAAATACATCAGAGCATCACAGCTCTGATGAAAGGAAATCATAATATATGAGAGATCCCAAATCCTGGCTGTAATTAAGTGTCCATCCTATGAAAATTTATGAATTAACCAGACTTTCTCTAAAGTTGTAAAATGTCTTTTCATACAGCAGCTCCAGGTATCTTTCTCCTATGGTACAAAGTGCTTGAGAACCCTATGAACTCTCCAGCAAACATCTGAGATGCTGGGTCTGTATATGTGAAATGTAGGAGTCACCTCAGTAGTTTGTCCCTCTCACCTTCCTTCCCCACCAGCTTTCTCAAAACCAGTGTTGTCACCAAAGTCTCAAAAAATTCTCAGTGAATTTCTCAGGACCAGTAGGTGCTCATCATAAGTATATCAATCAAGCAAATAAATAATTTATTTCTGCCAAATGGAACACTTCCAAAATTAGAAAAGCTCTAGACTAAATATTTTGACTGGGCTTTTTAAAAGTAGTCTAGAAATTAAACTGGTCTGTCTTCTAACTTTTTTATAGATGTCTATTTCATCTTGAATGAATGAAATACAGGATAATGTATTTATTTGGCCCAGCAATTCACTTTTAGCTCCATCACTATGAAATCTGGGGCAATTGATTTTAAGAAAGACATATTCTAACCTATGTGATTAAGATAGGCAATATGCAATAGTCTCAGGAAAACAAAACAAGCACACAAAGCAAAGCATCATGAATAGAGGCAATAAGGATATAATAAGAAAATTGCAAGATGAATTATATTACACAATATTGTCTCCCTGAAACACCAGATAGCAAAGAAGTAGTCCAAACTGTGTTTTATTTGTGTGAGAATGGAATTAGCAGCAAAGAAATGTAGGCATGATAGATAATCATCCCCTCAGCTGATATGGAGTCACGAGATATGGACAAAATCTGATTTAATAACTTCAAAACTTTACACTGTAGATGAAGCCTAGAGCAAGAGATTTAGCAATCTCTTATGATTTAACAAAAACTCATATTCATTTACTTTACTCCATCCTGAGTTTCCATTATAACAAAGTCAATGGCTTTCAATTATTTGTTTCTATTTTTTCTGAAATGGCTGCCATAGCCCCTAATTACCACAAAGTTCATTAAAAAGATACTCATTAACAAGCTGCATTGGTATCAGGAATGTCTGATTGCACTCTATTGGATAAAGCATTTAAAAAACAACCAGATCCAACATAGGTCAACATTCAACAGAGAATTTATCTGGAAAATAATAACAGTAATAACAAGAAGATTTAAACTCTATTTTGTGCCTGCACAGAATTTTTTTTCACCCAATTATATATGGTACATACATATGTTCACTGAATGACCTCAACATTATGAAATGCAGTCATGTAACTTCTCATCCTCATTCAGAGCAGTTTTGGGTTTTATATCAACCAATTTCATGTCAAACAGCTTAAAATTATTGTTTTCTCATCTGGTGGCCAAAGATTATAGGTTTTTATTCTAACATATAAGGGAAGGAAAGTGCTGCAAAACAATTTGCAAAATACTATAATAATCTTGGCTTATCACTATTCTTATTAATGTAGATGCTCTTGTTATTTATTATTCTTTATTTTCTGAGCTGATATTTCAAAAGAACCATTGCTGTTTATTGCTCACATAAAATTGGTTTTCTAATTTTCTTTTCATGTTTATTTATTTTATTTTTTGTCTCCATTACATACTAAGCCATGTTGAGACATCGGATTCTTCTAGGCTATTTTACCCATCTCTTTCTACCCAGGATGAAACACAGCAGGGTTTACAAAGTAAGCTGAATTCCAGGAGAGGCTTAAATTTTTTTTCATGATTATGTTGTTTTACATATTTTCTGATTAGGTAATTGTTACAGTTTTCTTCCTTAGGATTTCCCTTTGGTTTGAAAGGGGAAAAATTGATTACGATTACTCTGAGACTACACCTGAGAAAATTCTGGGTGTTCAATGCATATTTAATTCAGCCATTTACTTGTTTAAAGGTGTATCTTAAAAAGATAAATCCTTAATAGTCAATGCTGAACAGCATATAACGGAAAACAAAATTTACAAAACCAGCTGAACAATCCTCCTCTGCATTCCTTCGACACAGTTTTATAAACTTTTTAGATTGCCTTTATACTACATGTGCTGCAGCATATGAGAAAATGGATAGCAAACAGGTTTTGGGTATTAGGAATTCAGAGGAGATGACTGACCTTTGTAATCCAGGGTATTTCATCCATTTATGATATACCTTTCATTTCTTTGTGAATAAAATATGTTTATTAGGAGAAGAAAAGCCCCACAAAGCCAGTTAATATTCAAGTTTATCCAACCTCAAGAGCAATGCATCTCAAAAAAGAGGAAGTTGGGCAAAAAAAAAGGCTGGCAGACCTGCATGGATGAACAAGTAGCTCCTGGACATATTCAAGCACACTAAAAGGAAGCTTACAGAGTGTGGAAGCAAGGACAGGTAACCTGGGAGGAATAGGGGAAAGTTGTCTGAACAGCCAGGGATCAGATTAGGAAAGCTACAGTCTGGACAGAATTAAATTTGGACAGGGACATCATGAACAAGAAAATCTTCTGCAGGTATACTGGTGATGAAAGAAAGACTAGGAATAATGTGGCCTGTCTCTGAAAGGAAATGGGAGACCTGACTACCGTGGTATGTCATGAAGGCTGGGGCATGCAATGACTTATTTGCTTCAGTCTTTACCAGCAATTGCTCCAGCCACACTGCCCAAGTTACAGAAGGCAAGGCAGGGACTAGGAAAATTAATAACCACTGTCGACTGTAGATGAAGACCAGGTCTGATCGCAGGTCTGATAATTTAAAAAACCTGAAGGTACACAGGCCCTTAGGAGTTGATGAGATGCATCCATGGTACCTGATGAAATGTATCCACGGATCCAGAAGGAACCGGTGGATGAAGCAGCTAAGCAACTATCCATCATATTTGAGAAGTCATGACAATGCAGTGAAGATCCTACTGACAAGAAAAGGAGAAACATAACCCTCATCTTCAAAAAGGGAAATAAGGAAGACTGGGGAAACCACTAACTAGTCAGTCTCACCTAGGTGCCTGGCAAGATCACAGGGCAGATCATCCTGGAAACGACAAAAAATGAGAATGTGGTTGATAACAGCCAGCATGGCTTCATCAAGAGAAATTCATGCCTGTCAATTTTGGATTTCTTCTGTGACAGGGTTATGGTGTTGGTGGATGAGGAAGGAGTGACCAATGTCATCTTCCTGGACTGGTGCAAAGAATTTTACACTATCCTGGACATATGTTTGTTTGTGAACTGGAGAGACATGGTTTTGATGGATGTTCTACTCAGTGGATAAGGAATTGGCTAGATGATCACACTCAAAAGTTGCAGTAAACAGCTTGATGTCCAAGTGGGGACCAGTAATGGATGATTCCCCAGGGGTCAGTATTGGTTCTGGTGCTGTTTAACATCTTTGTCAGTGACATGGACGGTTGGATTGAGTGACCCTCAGTACATTTGCTGACAGCACTGAGCTGTGTGGGAAATGATATGCCATCTAAAGGAGAGACCCTGACAAGTTTGAGAGATGTGCACGTGTAAACCTCATGAGGCTCAGCAAAGCCAAGTTTAAGGAGCACTCCAAGTTTTAAGGAGTTTTAAGGAGCTCCAAGTTTTGGAGCACTCCTAAGTACAAATGCAGGCTGTAGAAAGAATGGATCAAGAAGAGCCAAGAGGAAAAGAATTTGGGGGTCTTGGTTGACAAGAAGGCCAACATCAGCTGACAACGTGTGCTTGCAGCCCAGAAAGCTGCAACAGTGACCTGGCTGCATCAAAAACAGCAGGAAGAGGGAGGTGATTCTGCCCCTCTACTCTGCTCTGGTGAGACCCCACCTGCAGTGCTGCATCCAGCTCTGGGACCTGCAGCATAAGAAGGATGTGGAACTCCACCTGTTGGAGTGGGTCTAGAGAAGAGCCATGAAGATCATCAGAGGGCTGGAGTACTTTTCCTATGAAGACAGACTGAAAGAGTTAGGGTTGTTCAGCCTGGAGAGCAAAAAGCTCTGGGGAGACTTTACAGCAGCCTTCCAGTACCTAAATGGGCCTAAAAGAGTGATGGAGAGGGACGTTTTACAAGGTCATGGAGTGATAAGACAAGAGGTAATAGCTTCAAACTGAAAGAGGGTTGGTTTAGATAGTTGGAAGAAATTCTCTACTGTGAGGGTGATGAGACACTGGAAGAGGTTGCCCAGAGAAGTTGTGGATGCTCCATCCTTAGAAGTGTTCAAGGCCCGGTTAGATAAGACTTTGAGCAGCCTGGTCTAGTGGAAGGTGTCCCTGGCCATGGTTGGGTGGTTGGAACTAAATAATCTTTAAGGTCTCTTCCAACCTAGACCATTCTATGATGATTGTATGATTTCATTGTTCAGAATACACAAGGACACAGGCTTCATTGTGCTAACTAAATTATATTTATTTTTTCTTAAGGGAATCCTATTAGGGATTAAAAAAATGTCTATTAAAAATTAATAAAGAGTGGAAAACATGGTAAACAATTACAATAAAATGCACTCAAAATTTTTTTTTTTTTTATTACCCTTTTTGGGCTTTTCAGATTGTTAACAGAAAATATTGTCCAAATAATTCTACAGAATTTTCATTAGAAAATCAGAGCTTGTCTGCACTGCTGAGAAATATCTAAGTTGAGAACAGCTGCCTTTGAAGAAAAAAAAAAGCAGGATAGTAAGGTTAGAATAGGTTTAAATTAATAGAGGATGTGTATTTTTTATACATTCAGGCACAAGAACATTCAGACTTTCTGTGTGCAGGTTAGACTACCAACAGCACAGCCTTCCTCTGAACTTATAGGAGATTATGCTTGTACTGCTAGTGTTGAATAAAAATTTCAAACATTATACTTGCTTTCCACTGAATATATTACATGGCAAACAGTGGTGTTTAACTTGACCAATACCAGTAAACCAAAAGCATCCAAGACTGGCCAAGAATAGTGCAGTGCAGTTTGTGGGTATAGTTTTGTAAAAGCCTTTTCTTGTGGAAAATTGAAACTCCAGCTATTTTATTTGTTCAGTACAAATAAAACCTAAATATTTCAGGTCCTTCCTAATGAAAAGCACTATTTGCATATTCACCAAATAACCAATGTACACTCAGTGGCTGATGGCAATTACTGCTGAAATTAGAAAAAGACGTTACTAAACTAGTGAACCTCATTAGCCTTATTTGCATGAAGTGTAAAAACATTGTAATCTTAGAGAAACAGTGAAAAAAACCCATATTTACTTGCAGTTGCATTAGAATAATTTCAGTGTTGTGCAGTAACACATTATACTTTTATGTAAGTCTGTAAAATATGGGAATGCCACTGGTGCTATTTCACATGTGCTATATTTCCACAAACAACCAAATTGTGCATCATATTGTCTAAATAAGGATGTGTAAGCAGATGCTTCTGAGTTGTTATTTTATGAATGAGATGTTTTAATCTCCATTAGAGATAAGATGTTGATTCATCTCCATTTATTGTGTAAATACATGGTGGAACATTATGTGTACAAAGGAAAAGCTTCACTTTACTAATCAAAGAGATCTAAAAAGACTGCTGCTATCTGCAATCTTACTAACAGTTCAGTGTATGCCCTGTGCTGAAGTCATCATGCTTGTGTTTCAAATGCTCATTATTCATTCTTCTCTTAGCAGAGCAGAAAATACTCTGAAAAGAAACACATTTTAAGAAATGTATTTTGTTTTAATAAAAAATTTGTAAGTAATTTATTATAGTATTTTTGTAGAGAGATTCTCCTGTACAAGAAGTGAATAAAAAATATGTTTTTCTTTTATTATTTTTCTTAAATAATAACACACACTGTCCCAGTTTACCCTCTTAATTTGCACATCAGGAAACAAATACCCACCTTCTGGCCTGAGGAGGATTTCAGAATATTCAACTCCTTAAAGATACGGAGATCTGAAGACTGCAGGCAGGTTTAGCATGTGGGGGATCCTCCTCTAGATGCAAATGCTGGTTGGATTTCCCTGAGTCCATGTGAAGATGGTGTTTGCCAGCCCAGTCTCACAGCCAGATTGTCAAGCTGTGCCACCAACTGAACCACGCTGGCTTGGCAGAGCAGAACCTCACAAACACAGCCCTGGAGCTCCTCAGATAGAGGAGCCTCCTCTCAAATCTGCAGCATCACCCTTGCCTCATTCTAATTCTACTCCAAGGAATCTCTAGCATCACTTAATGGAATTACCTAATTTCAGTCTGAGGGCTCTTTTTCTACCTAGCTGGGTCCCTTTGCCTTGATTTTTATCACACTTTTCTAGAGGCTATTTGAAGTGCCAGAGCAGCAAATTCAGCACAGCTCTCTCTCCAGCTGGGCCGAGGGCCTCTTCCATTAATCCACGGCTCTTTGAACAGGTCTCTGTGAAAGGAGGTATTAGCTCCTGTGCAATTTGGATAGCGCCAGACTCAGCAGGCGTGAGCAGACCCACTTGTAAGAACAAACCCCTTCTTGAGCCTGAGATACAAATGTCAAGCTTGCCTGGAAGCAGAGACACAGGCACCTCAGGAAATGCCATGCAGAAGACTCAAATGTTTTTCAAAATTAGGTTTGTGACAGACATGCAACCCTTGAATGGGGACTGTGTACAAACAGGCCAACAGTGACACAGCGGGTGCCTAACTATCTTACTGATATGGGCCTATAATCCTTGGTTAAGGATTGAACTAAGGAGAATGCTTTTAAAATTCCCTATAAATTTTATTTTTAGCATACTGAAAAGAAATCTTAATTTGATTGTACTTAGCATATTTGTGCTGACCAATATGTTACACACAACAAATGAAATTTTCTCTTTTAGCTTGAAAGAATCCCCACACTATAAACCAAGCAAAAAGTGAAACTATTTTCCCTAAAATGACATTTCATGCAACCCAACTGAGTTGGTCTCTCAACGGGTAAAGCAGGCAAGAGAGGCTGACAAGCATTATACATAATTCTGTTTGACAGATGCTAGTGTTCCTCTATGTGTGTACAAGTGTGCATATTACATCATTCAGAAAAAGCAGGAAAGCAATTACTTTTTCAACAAGTCAGAATTACTCTTCTTTCCTGTGTTTCCAATTTGGCTGTTTTTAAATGAACAGTTAACACACAAGGACAACTTCTTCCAGACAATTTGCTTTAGTAAAACTTTCACCTCTTTCTTGTTTGTCTTTATTCTATTTGGTGCTATGGCACTTAACAATGCAAAGAGTTAATAATTTTCCACACTTTTTCTAACATCATGCCTTAGCACTTACAGACTTCTGGATGGTGGTTAAGCAGTTGTTTTCCATTCATCAACATACAACCATCCTGTACAATGAAAACCACAGAGGCGGCTGGTTGGTTGTTAAAAAAACCCAGCAAAACACACCTTAAAATTTTATCAGCCTCACACTATGCAGCATGACTTAAATAGCTTAATACTTCTGTGCTAGTTTGAAGGCCCTTGTACTGAAGTACGTAAAGCTTTGAGAACATTGTGGATTTTTTGTCCTCGCCTGAATAAAGCAAATTACCAATAGCTCAAAACACTCCAGTATTTATCCGCCCCTTACGCTTTTTGGCTCTCTCAGTGTCAGGAACAGAGACACAGTCCCATCCTGCAGCTGTCTGATCCAGAGAACTGCCAGCTCTTGGCCTTTTCCCCGTGTTGCCATGTAGCACAAGGCATCAGAGAAATTCACCGAGGTCAATTCTCATAATGCTTTGTACGTGATGGGATGTGATATTTGTCTGTTGTTTCAAAGTTTCTGTTTTCAGGCAGCTCAAAGCAGCGGGGGATAGTAAATGCAGAATGCCTTTTCCAAGACTCTGCTGGCTCTTTTCTATTTACACAGTTTCTATCACACTTATCACAATGGCATATAAGCACTTTTCAGTGTTAAAGATGACAATTACACTGATGGCGTTTCTAAACCTATTGAAGCCTGCCACCAGTTGGCACAGCTTCCTCTCAGCTGCTAGATACAGTCTATGAGATTGCCAATAATTTCAGAGGCTGACAGACCAGCAGTGTTTCAGCCCAGGGATTACCCAAATGAATACCCCTTTGGCTAGAGTCTCAGCCTGTCAATTATAAGATTTCATCTCAGAATGCCTCTACATGCCAATTTTAATTGCTGTCAAAAAACTGGTGCATGTAGCTGCAGATGCATAGTGCTGTCGAAGTTTACAGGACAACAGATAACAGTAGGATAGAATAAGTGAAATGTGGAAAAATTATGACAGTATACAGTTGCACTGAGTTTCTATGACATTATTTGAATACAAACAAAATAGACATGGTTGGGCTTCATTCTTTTTTTCATTACACTTGTCTTTCAAAACAGAGTTTAAAAAAAAAAATAGAAACTATTTGTAGCCTGTTTGTTGCTCCACATATGTTAAACAAGTTTGTCTTTGGGGAACATGATCCTTTTCATGAAGAAAACAAAGAGAACTTTTTCTTCTCTGTTTACCTCATGCATCCATCATCCCTATACCTCAGTAATAGTGTTTCAGTGCCATTTCGAAATTACATTCTGAAAAAAAACCCCTGCTTATCAAAAGGCTGATTTCCAAATGCTATCCTTGGGAGATTCTGAAATGTCTACTTTATGGACTTGAGAAGTTCATCTTGCCATGTAAATTTATGTATGAGAACATTCAAAAATCTCTCTCCAAAAAGTTAATGATCCAGGCAATGACAAGTTAACCTTCTTCACTCAGCAGGATATGGAAACATGGGGAAAGCAGGGGTTTTAGTGCCAATGGGCTATTGTCTTAGTTTGTATAAATTTGCATGCTTTATGGAATCCACATTGACCTTTCAGGATCTGAGGATCTTCAGCAACAAGTTAAAATTAGATATCCCATTCCAGTCTATTTAAATTATAAAAATAAAAAATTAAACTAAGAACATTAACAAGATCTCATATGTTGTTAAGTGTATAAACTAAGCACACTGGATAAGCCAACTTCCTAGTGCATTTTTTAGATAACTCAAAACTCAAACTAATATCTTTGAGCCTTGATTTATTAGGAACCTCTCCCATTCTCTATGATCATTCAAATTGTATTGAAAGTGGCCATGAAATTACATTAGTTAGCTCTCTCATCCTTTGTGGGAGTGTCCTGCCAGGCCCATGGACTTACAGGTATCAGGTTGGCTTAGGTATTGCTGTGGATTGGAGCTGAAATTAATTGACAGCTTTTTAGTCCAATTACACTTCTGCGATTTTGCATATTTAAACTTGGAGGGCGCGAAAGGCTGGCCTCTCTGGCATTCCATCGGCGGGCGGGGGGGGGTGGGGGAGAATGGCTC
>VZRO01005464.1:896509-909135 GCA_013397915.1 Daphoenositta chrysoptera
AAAGACTGTAAGATTACCATGGGAGAGGAGAGATGAATATGTTTTCATTGCAATAGACTGTTTTTCTCCGGGCGGGCAGGACTTTTTCAAGTAGCAGTTTAAAAACCACGGTAGAGCAAAGAGAAGACCTCTTTCTTTCCCCTAAGTTTGAAAAACTTTGTTAAGTACCCTAATACTGAACCGAATTCTATCATTGTTATCCTTGATGCAAGCTGAGTGCAGGGGGAAATCCTGGAAAAGGAGGGGAATGTTTATTTCTTATTCTCTTAATTTTTCTGGGTTTTTTTCTTTTAATCTTAGTAACAATAAACTATCTTTATATTTTATAGAAGTTTTTAAGCCTGTTTTGTCATTTCTCCTAATTTATATATTTATATCTCACAAACACAAATTAGTGAACTGAATCCTGGCTGCTGGTGGTGTTTTCAGCTTGTGCATTAAACCCAACCCGTTACAGGTATCTACTTGATAATCTGAGCTAACTTGGTTTTTACTTTTGTTTAGGGTTTACTTCTGTTTACAGATATTTGTGCATGGCAGATTACTCTTTGAGTAAAGAGACTGACCTTTGTTTCTTTTGTTTCAAGGCAATTTATCTTCCCCAGAAATTGCATCAGAAACCAAGGCTGTTTACTCAGGACTACAGATTGGGCAGACCACAAGACACATGAAAGACATCTGCTGCTATGGTGAAGAAAATTGCAACTGCATTTTAAGATTTCAGAATACATCTAAAGCCTAAACCAAGACAAGGAAGCAGAAAGTGTATTTTGGCTATATTTTAATGTACTGCAACTGCAGTATAATCTTTTTAATACAATATATTATACATTAAATTATATATATTATATTTGTCACAGAAAGCAGCCCAAATAAAATCAAAAGTTTTATTACCAGCTTACATGAAACTAGAGTTGCATCTTTCCTCTTTTTTCATTCATATTTCCATATTTTTTGATGTAAGAAAAACAAAAAAAATGAGTGCACATATCTAGAGAAAAAGCTTATTTTTCAGTATTTGTCAAGGCAGATTTATGACCTATGCTATCCTGGAAATGGGGAAGTTCAACCTTCTTAGCACTTAACATATGCCTACATTGTTGGTAATACTATGGTTTTCAAATATGTCCTAGATATGTCACCCTCAAACATAACGCCATGAACTCCCATTTGTTAATCTGAATTAATGAGCAGATGATGTCCAGCTAAGGCCGGAAAAAATAATAATTCTATATTGTTAGGGATGATTCAAGTACATACACAGAGTATTTTCTCATGATTAAATTCTTTATCACAAAAATTTTTTATGTTTTTCATTTTTATATAAGAATCGCTAATGATTTTTAGGGGTGTAAGGACATTTTACACAGCTATATTATTGTAAATAATGAACTGTATTATTTAGAGCAGCTATATTATTTTTCTGGGTTTTATCTTGATTGATTTTTAGTGTAATTTTTGGAATCAGAAACAACAAGTATTTTGACATTTTTGTAAGTTTGTTTTTACAGGAGCAGAAAGCATTTGAATATTTGTTATTAAATATTTTCAAATAATAATTTAATGCACTACTAATCTATTTTAAAACTTTTTAACAGAGCACATGAGATTTACTGAGGATAAATTAAAAGCATATATGACATTTTCTAGTCCTCATCCATGCTGTTCCATGTCTGAAAATCAATGTTTCCTTGTTTTTATGTTAATGAAGCATTTTTAGTTATTTTTCTATTTTAATTATGGACGGTTGTAGCAAATGAATATTTCTTGGGACTTTAAAGATTTTTTTCTCAGGAGAGGGAGCACAGAAACAGTGCCTAGAGACATATTTGTTTACATTATAGTGCAATTAATTTTCTTCTACTTTGTAAAATAAAAATTGATTGAAATATTTAATGAAATAGCCATTGTAAAACAGTAAAGAAGCACAGATAATTATCTCTCTCTAGATAAATATATAGCACTATTTTTGAAACGTTTTCTGTCAGTATACTGTTTTTCTTCAATCTAAAATGGATATATGTATGATTATTAAAATTATATTGCTACTTCCCATGTCTTTTGCTACAGATTCTGTAATTAGGACATGAAAACTCCCTCAGAAGTATACACTTAATTTACACATGGCGGGATGGTTCAGTAGGTCTACTCTAGTTCAGATTTACAGAACAAAGTGCACAACCCTTCAAGAAGCGGGATTCTGGAGCATTGTCACCCTTCCCCCTCCCTGGTTCTGGATTGCTTCAGAAGCTGGAACTGTTCATGGAGCACAGTGTGCAGCAAAATTGAGAGTCTTTGCAATGCCTTGAATTGTTGTCTTGACTGACCCATCCTGTCCTCTCGTAGTCCTTTCTAGACCCCAGCTCACACTGAGGATTAGTTCTTGAGCTTTTGCACACCCCGGTAATGATTAAAAAAACCTGAAAAAAGTATCAGAATGCAAAATGGAAAGTTAGAGATTTTTTTCTTACTTTGTCTTTTATCACTCTGTGTCTCAGGCTGGAAAAGATTGTGTCTCAGAGAGATGATAATAAGAAGAAGGTGACATATTTGTTAATAACCCGGGTGTTTTAAAAGTTTTATTCACTACCTCCTTGGAAATAATTTCCTATATTTAGTTTATGAACCCGTGACAGTATTTTAACTCTTCTGAGGCTAGGAAAGCCTGCTTATGAAAACAAACTTCCTTGTAATTGCAGTGGTAGCTGCATAATATTTTTGTGACAATCTTTTCACTGGCATATTTTATGTTATTATTATAACTTTAAACTTATAACTGCTGTTTTGTGTCATCGAGAAATGATGGACAGAAGTGTTTTGACACTTGTCAGAGAGCTGCAAGAAAATGAGAAAAGTGGAATTGTATGTTATCTAGAGGTGGATTCATCTGGTCAAAAAAGAAAAAAACAAAAAAACCCATAAGTAATAAATAAGCAACATGTGTTTTATTAACCAAAATTTATTGCAAAAATGTATATGTCTTAGCTTTATATGTTTCTTTCAAAAAAATTTTCAACTGTAGTTTTAAAAAACTTAATAGGCAAGGAAAAAAAAATCAGTAAGGAAAAAAAATCAGTAAGGGAAAAAAAGATTAATCTTTTAATACTCAAGAACAGTCAGAAGGAATAAAAAAAGACTTAGCTGCACTCCTCCACTGTTTTCTCCTTTCACTGTCTTGCTCAGTAAAACTTGTGTCGGACCAGCCCTCTGAGTGTTCCCTGGAATGATCAGCCCTTCACTGAGGCGATGCCCTTCACCGGCAGCGCTGCTGGTTCTTCCAGCTCTGCCTGCGCTGCAGACAAGTTCTCATCATTCGGAACTCTCCAGATTTCACTGGTTGTATTTCCTCTTCACCACAGTCTGGGGATCAGACACGTGCAGAGGGGTGCTCTCTTTGCCCATGTGCACAGATCCCAGTGCCATGACTCTGAAATAAAGCCAAGGGACCAAGGGTTAATCTTTGCCATAAAGAGCAACCCTTTGGCTAAGGTTGATTGCTGCTGATTTCCCGTGTTTACCAGTTACCTAATGCTTGCCAGGGAATCCATTTGTGCCATTTCCACAGCACATTTTTAATTTTCTGTGGTAGGTCTTTAAGAGATTTTTTGTGTAAAAAAGCCCCAGTGACAAAACAAACAAGCTGATACAAACATTAAAAAGAGCAGATATAAATCTCTATAATCAATTACACATGTTTTGGAAATCAGACCTTTGCAAATCAGACTTATTATCTTCAGGACCTCTGTAGAAGTACGTGTTACACTGACTGAGACCTACCTTTGAGACATTCACTTCTAGACAAATATATGGGTTACAAGATTACTGGAAACAGATATGACTACAGATATGACAAAATAGAATATCTTAATTCTTCATTAAAGTTTGGCATTTGAAGAAAATTGCCTTGTCTGAAAAGGTTCAACTCTGTTTGGTATGTATGAGGGAACAGCTTGGGAAATACACTTTTGGAAGAAAATTAAATGTAGTTGTTATAATATCTGTAAGTCCTATTGTTGAAGGACTTACTGTAGATGAAGAAAGGAAAAGAAATAACAAATCAGAAACAAAATTGTAAGAATTCTATATATTTTTTCACTTGAAATTCTGGGGTATTGAAAGAATAGATGTTGAAGTGATATACCTCCTTTAATTTATAAATCAATCCTTTTAGGTCTTTTCTAAGTGTTTTATGACTAAGTAATTCAATTTAACATGAGAGTTAATAATAGATGTAAAATACATTATTATATTAAACATGAGGTGTTCAACTTCCAGAACTTTATTTTGGTGGTATAAATACAGATTTCAAGTGACCATACTAAAATCTCTTCTCCAAAATGTACTTTTTACCAGAATAAATTATAAATATTTTAACTGAATAAGTTTTCATTAATTTTAAGAAGTAACTACTAACTTCAAGGAGCTTTTATAAGACTCTATTTTGGTTTCTAGAAATCAAGATGGTTCTACTGGAACAATGTTGATTTATGGCACATGTAACTTATAGATTTATCTTTCTAGTTTCACTCTTGCAAAATATTGAATACCTTCAATTTTCACAGGCATAAGAGCTAATTACAAGGAAAAATGATCTTATCAGATACTTCAGTAGGTTACAGAAACAAACTTCTGAGCCCACAGGCTATATAATATATGCTAATGAAAATACTATTTTTCATTCTCTTGCATGGATATCACACTATAGTTTAGAAGGTAAAGACAATAGCCTATAAATCTGTCTTCTATTCCTGGCTGAACCATTGATTTACTGTTTTTCTAGCACACAAGATAGATCTTAACAACATTCTCAAAGTCCAAATCATATCATCCAGCAGGCAAGAGGGCCCTCTTCGTTTCTCAAGAATCCAGGAGGGTTAGTTGTTTTTGCCCAAAGTCTCCCTGATGCCTTAGGATTTTATCTTTTATATTTTTCACATATTTGTAATTTTGCAATTCTTTAGTGTATAACTCTAAACTCCAGTGTTAGCTACTGTTCTCCCATCTGGGTCAGACAAAACAATTCCTCTCTAGGCCTGGAAATGAAAGACACCTTACTGTCTCCAGCCCTGAGAAATGTGAACAAAAGTGAGCTGGGGTGAGGAAACTTGGGGTAAATTACTTCATTACCTGAAGCTGTAATTGGAGGATTATCCCCCAATATGCAAATGGACCAAACTTATAAAAGTATGAAAACCCCTGACACATCGTCCATTCTTGGGTGTAGCCCCTGGGGGGCTTGAACTGCCCTAAGTGTACCTAGAGGCCCTTCAATAAATAAAACCACTTTTTATTCTTATGATTTTGTCTAGCCTCTGTTTCAGGTAGTCCCATAAGGCATCATCCCCTCAGTGGGGCATGAAACTGCATGATGAAGTTTGGAACATTGCTACAGGTCTTACTTAAAGACATATTTTCCATGAACTTAAGAAAGCCCTTTTGTTGATTCTTGCATTTATTTTTCTGTCTACGAGACTGGCTTCATGTCCATGGAGTATAAATAATGTCCTCTGTCTATATGTTTGCACATTGTCTATGACAAGAAGAGACGAACTTCAGCTGAGAGCTCTTTATGCTTTTATAGAATAGAAACACTACAACATAATTATTTTAAGTGGAACTAATTGCACAGGTACAGAAATAACATCTCCAAAACACTTTGTTGTTGTTTTCTAGGGTTTTACAAAAGATGTCTGTATCTAGTAATTCTGATCTGATTTCTGCAACTGTTGTTCCTAATTAACAGAAAATTTAATGGAATATTTCTTGAAAGAAGAAAAAATAATAATAATTTTGAAAAATTGAGTTAATGCATACTCATATGAAAACCTTCTTTAAAAGGATACAGAAGCTCTTTCCAATATTATAGTTACGTGATTTCTCAAAAATACACAATGAACTTGAAGAACTGGGCTCAGCTTGTTCATTATGATTGCTAATTGCTTTGTAGCACTGAGATGAGCATAAGTATTTTTAACTCCTTTTTTGCCACATAACTTGACCTGTGTGCCTACCAGTCAATGTGCACATCATTACATAAAAATCTGCCTGACTGATGTTTAACCTGCCTATGTGATAACTTCCCATATGTGTCAGATGGTACTTACTGAAATTGTCTTGACCAAATAAAGAGGTTCTATTACCAGTGTATGGGCTATATCTGCCATGTTCAGGGTGAAATATATATATAGAAACAGGCAATTCTGTATTTATCAAGTAAATCTTGCAGTATACTACACATACAACTCTTACAAAATACCTGTCATACTCAAAGAATGTGAATCACAACTTTAAAATACTTTATATGTAAGTAAATTCAGTTAAGAGAAGAAAACAAAAATTTAAAGTTTTGAAATATTTTTTTCTTAAGAAGTTTATCAAGAATGCCTGTTTCTATTTTTAACTATTTGAAATGCTTTTCTGGTATTTTAATTTATTTGTGTTCTTTAACAGAAAAGAAAAAAAACTTCCATCTTTTTTAACTTAACTCATAGAAGCTTGTTAAGAAAGCATACAGTCTAATTTCATTGCAAATGCAATCATCCTGTCTCATTATAAAGTTCAAAGCACTTAAAAGAACTTTAATGGAGATTGATGGTCATGTTGAAAATGTCAGCACAGCATTTGTATTTGTTATTAAAATAAATAATACTATTTGAAAATAATTTTGCATTGCCAGCAAGATCTTTATTTTGACAGGTTGAAAAATATTTATTGTTATAATTATTAAGCTCCTTCATCTGAGACCATCAACTTACTGTGCTCACTGTAATAAAATACATACAATTTGTTTTCATGATACAAGAATCTTTTTACATAGTTTGGGAGAGTTGGAACCAGACTGCATGATAGAATGCAGCCTGGTAAAAAGATCAGATTAAATTACATTGAATTTTATAATTTCTTGATTTTTTCCTCCCTATGGAAAACTATTTTATGCATTTCTTTCTATTTTAACTTTCACTGTTCTACAAAACACGTCATTTTTATTGGCAATATTATTTACTTTCATTAATTTTTCTTTGCATATTTTAAAATAATAGGGGTTATTTCCTGTAGAAAGGAATTTCTGAGATGCCTTAGAAAATATTGTTCTGATGGTTTAATTTGGGTGAGAGATATTTTCAAAACAATAAATTAACTGTTAGGATAGTTATGGATAAACATTTTTAAAAATCCTTGAATTTTGAAAGAAATATATTTTATTACACATAAACACACACACAAAGACAAAATATATTTTATTACACATACACACACACAAAGTTATAATATTGACAAAATTAATACATCTCATTTTGTGTATTCTGGGGGTCACCTGAATAACAGCACCAAATGAAAGAAGACTAGAGAAGGACACGAAGATGGGGAAAAAGTCAAGCACATATTCAAACTGAAGATAATTTTACTTCTGATGATTTTTCACATCTCTCTAACTCACCCCATACTACTTTAGGCAAACAGGCATCATCAGCTCTTCACGTTAAAGCTTGCTCTTTTAATTTCACAAATATCTGTAGGAAAATGGGGATAGTTGGTGTCTCGTTTTATTTCCTAAAGTGTTCAATTATATGTAAAATATCAGTGGCCAGTAATAGAGATGAATGGAAGACAATACTGGCCACAAAATTTCATTACTACCTTTAAAAGAATTTGGGTTCATCCTCATATTTAAAATCATGAGCAAATGTGTGATTTGATAGAAGGCTTGCCAGATACCCTGCTTACACTCTTTTCTCATTAAAAGGGAGAAATACCCTTGGAAAATGCCTTTAGATTTTGGAAATTCTTTCAGAAACTCAGAAATTTGATTATTATTATATGACCATCATACTCTAGCATAACAGAGTCAAGGCAAATGGGGTTTCAGCTGCTACTGCAATATTAAAATTAAATAATAAAGACTTTTGTTGAGTATTTTTTGAAACAGGAAAGACTTTTTATTTGCTTAGTCCCTAATTCAAATGTGCTTAAGATTTAAATTTATTGACTTCGACATTAAGCCTTTGAGTTGAAAGGCACTAAAGAAGATTATTTTAAAACAGGGTTGTCTCTTGCTCTGGGCTCAGTGCCTGCAAATACAAAGCTTTGAGCACATTTAAAGAACTCTGTATGTCTTGTGCACTGGTCATAGCTTTCCTATGGACATTATATAAAGTCCTCTGTACATTTGTAGGTCAGCTTTAAGCACAGATATTCCAACACATGATACAGCAACCTGTCTTTTCCCTTTCAGCTATGATATCTCCTTGATGCCACATCCCATCCCTTAGAAGTGTGTTGCAAGGCCAGTTCCTGTGTCTTGGCCTAGATCATTAACGAATGTAGAGGCAAATAAATACTGTTCATCATTTAGAGATGTCTGAAATTCTACATAAATATGACAGCATCAAGCCACATTATAGGCCCCGGTCAGACAATCAATTACATATTTGAGTTGTAAAACAGCTAAATATGTGTTCCTGAGTTTTTACCCTTCTGCACATTCCAGAATTGCCAATTTTCTTGCTTTTTATGATCTCAAAGAGAGACTGGGTTCATGCAGAGAAAGCAATTCTGATAAATACATACTTCTCAAACTGCACTGCCTTATAAGCCATCAAAGCAATTTGAAATTCAATTTGATGTTTGACAGGGAGCCAGTGTACTCCCTTCAGGATACATTGACATGCTGAGGCCACTTAGTGAGAGAAAAATTCGGACAATACCATTTTGTCAAAGTTGGAGTGTCTGCAGTGTTTCTCAGAAATATCATAGAATAAATATGTTAAGAGACAAAAACTGCAAGTCAAAGTTCAGAACATTGGTAGCTTTCAGCTGTTTTCTGGCTAGATGTTAGCATTGCATTCTTTTTTTGTATTCCACAGATGTGATAGACCTATCAAGAGATGCAGTGAAGTGGCCGAAAATTCTTTATTAAGTGGTAGGCATTAGCAAGCTAGAGAAAAATTCTGTAGCCTATTGGTATCACTCATTGATACTTCAAAATAATTTCTGCAGAGATGACTTAAAAGTCTGATTCCTGAGAATAGGACCTTCTTTCTTTGCTTTGTTTTGGTTTTCCTCTGAAATGGTCAGTGTGTACAAGATTATTGGCATTTATAAACTATTTCCTACTGATTTTTTTTTTTTTTTTCTGGACTCTTTTGTGTAGCTATAGTGAATTACGTCACTGGATTTTTTTTTAAGATTTCCAGGAACCTGATAATTCTATATTTATATTAAAATCAGTGGTAATTACATAAAATGAGATATAGACCCAGCTGTCTGTACTTTTAGTTAAGAAGTTGCAGCAAACATCATATTTTAAAATGGAAAAGAGCAGCAATATTCTCATAGCTTAAAATGTATCTGGTTGCAAACAGAGAATTCTACCAAACCAAGAAAGACAAAATTTGAGGTATTCTTTCCAAAACTATAGACAAGAAAATTGTTGTAAATGGTAGAAAACCAGAACATGTATATATCACTTCTCAAAAGACTGATCAATCAAGGACGGCTCCACAGCTCACAGATGAGGTGAAACTGCCAAAACCATAAAAATTGTAGTTTAATAGATATTACCGAGGTTGTTCAAAATATATTTTTGAGAAATTTTTTAAGCATAAATGAACAAATTACAAAGGTCTGATTAGAAATTAACAAATTAACAAGCCCCCCCCCCAAAAAAAAAAAAAAAAAAAAAGGAAAGGAAAAGCTTGGAAATGCTGTAAACGTATCCTTATTGAAAGTGGACATAACTGTGAATGACATTGGCAGTCTTGACAATATGAATTTATTGTAGTCATCCACAGATCACAGATTAGAATTTTCATGGACACACTGTCACATGGAAGAGTTAAGGTGTTTCTCCAAGGTTGCATGGGATGTCTCTTGCAGATGCAGAAATAAAAGTACTTGACCGTCCTATCCTTAATACTATTTACCTTTTCACTAAGTCTTTCTCCTGTCACAAGATGAACAGCTTTCCTGTTAAAAAACATGAAAACAACTGAGGATCACTTTGGCACCAGCTGGAAATGAGGGTGAGTAAAGGATGGTGTGTCAGCTACTACTCTGAATTTCCTTTCAGCTAGACGTGCAGCATAATGCCATTTGAACTTCTGTTGATTTACTGATATATATTTTCTCCTATTCATTTCCCATAGTCTGCTATGTCATGTGGGTAATTTATTTCTTGAGAGATGTAGCTGTTATTACACTTGGGGCCATCTAGCTGTATTTTTCTTTGTCTTTAATGCTTCTGTACTTAGTTATACTTACAGAACTCTGAGGAAAAGATGGTACACTTTGTCATAAGGTATAAATCTTCTTCACAAAGCCTACTTTAAACTCTTAATACATGCTTAGGGAAGGGAACTGCATTAGTAGTTTAGCTGTACACCAGATAACACAGTTAACACTAAAGGCTATGGCAAGTGTGGTTATTAGTACCATTGCAATAGGGCCTTAAATGTTGCTGTGCAACCCAGACCCCAAGAAAGATTTGTAAGGAGCAAACCGACAGTGTGAGTGAGTTACCTCATTTGTGGTGCCATTCTTCATTCCTTCAGAAAGGAGAGTGAAAAAAAGATGAATCTGCTATATGATGACAGTATAAAGCAAAATGATCTGTATAATGAAAAGATGTGCAATTAACTACAGTGTTTAGTTTGATTTTTAGCAAGTGATAATTAACTTCTTTTTCTGCAGTTTCCTGGCCTGTGTGGAGTGTCTTCCTCTTGCCTCTTGAAAACCTACAGTCATTCAGTCAGGTCAACTTTAGACCTACAGATCAAATTATTGCTTTAGTAAGTCCTACCGAGCTAACCATTTTCACCTTTTAGTCTTTGTGCTAATGCGTTTTCAATGATTCTGTTAATTTAGGTGAGAAGTAACTCATTTTGCTAGCACAAATCAATGCAGTTTCTTTTGTGTAATTTGATGTACAGGCAGCCCAGTAACCAGTGGCAAACGAACAGACATTAATAGTCGTGAAATTTAGCTAATACTATGTCACCTTATAATTTCACATAAGGTAGGGGTGAACAAGAAGGCAAAATATTGGCAAATCATTTAAGTGAAGAGTCATCTAAAACACAAATTTGTGTTCATATGTGAAGCAGAGAACTAAAATACATCAGGCACTTTGCACACCACAGAAATTAGATTTTATAACCAGAGGTCTAATGTAAGTCAATAACCTGCTTCTTACCTATTCAATTATGAAAAAAAAAAAAAAAAAGAAGGTATTGAATGTATGTATTCCATCAGGGTAAGTATACGTGATGCAAAGCATCCTCAACACAGCAACAAACCATCAGGTCAAATCCTGAGATACCTGTATGTGCAGAATTAAAATACAAGTAAACTCCACTAGGGCAAACCTATTCAGTGGGATTTTTCATTTGTTATTTTATGTGATAGGGAATAAGACTTTCCATCAGAACTCTACATGCTGTGAATAAATAAGGGTGAGGCCAATAGGTCATTTTCCAAAAAGAACTACAAGTATTACCCTGTCATGGGAGAGCAAAAGAGAATATCAGTTATCACTAAATACTCTTTTCTCTGTAAGGTAACAAGTTGTTCTCCAGGTAATAAACTTTAATAGTGTTAACTAGAGAAATCAAAGAAAGACCCCTGAGCAACTATAGAAATGACAGGTACCAACAGCAATAATTTTAATGCTGAAATGCTTGAATGCTTATCTCTAGCCCTAAATTCAGGGTAATTGCATTGTCAGTTTTTTTATTCACTATTGAGCTATTGGTATTTGGTATGAAATTAAAACTCAAATATATGTTGTTAATAAGAAGATGTTATTCATCAAGGACCAGAGCAATCTCATTTAGTACATTTTTTTAATAAATCGCAGAATTGCCAAGGTTTAAAGGAAGAGCCATGAACATGATCTCTTATTATCAGTTACTGTCAGGAAGACCCTGCATGACTGTCAATCATCAGGACAATTATCAATACAGGAGTCTCAAACTGAGGGTCAAAACTTGACCTGTTGCAAGTGAAGAACTAAAATGTGAATGAATTGCAAGTTTATACACATAAGGGTATATTTCATTTATTGATGCAATTTTACTTCAGCTATCATCCTTATCTATCTTCTGCCAAATGTTATAATCTATTGAGAGAAAAACTAGACGACTGTTACAATGTGTAAGGGGCAAAGATATGATGGGAAGAGATGGTGTAGCAGCTCTCTACAACTGCCTGAAAGGAGGTTGCATCAAGGTGGGTGTCAGCTTCTTCTCCCAGGCAACCAGCGACAGGAGAAGAGGACAAAGCCTTGAGCTGTGTCAGGGGATGTTCAGGCTGATCATCAGGAATAATATCGTCATGGAAAGGGTTGGTAAGCATCTGAATGGTGTGGCCAAGGAGGTGGTGGAGTCACCATCCCTGGGGGAGTTCAAGAAACAAATGGACATGTCGAGTGGTGCTACAGTCTACTTGACAAGGTGGTGATCATTTAAAAGTTGGGCTTGGTGATCCTGTAGGTCTTGTCCAACTAAAGGATTATGTGATTCTATGATTATTCCTTCCTGTTGTCTCCACCTTTCATTGTTTCCACCCTTCAAATAAGATTAGCAGTAATACAAGGATTTAGCACTTCTCAAGAAAAGAACTTTTTTTTT